>JANCRA010000193.1:232327-419698 GCA_024362935.1 Setophaga petechia | reverse complement strand
AAGGAAAGGAAAGGAAAGGAAAGGAAAGGAAAGGAAAGGAAAGGAAAGGAAAGGAAAGGAAAGGAAAGGAAAGGAAAGGAAAGGAAAGGAAAGGATTTTAATGCAATATTGACTGGTTGTAACTAATAGCACAGCTTTTTGTCATATAACATGAATTAACAGATTTACTCCAGAAAATCATTGTGATCAGCCATGGGGCCACAACATCTTGAATAACAAAGCTGAAGGTCAAGTGTTCAACAAACAGATGTGTTTTATTTTGAAATAATTGAAACCTCAAGGGGATTTATATGTGTTTACCAGGATATTTTATATTGCTGTCTGCTATTCTTTGTTCACAAAAACACAGATGTAATTTGTACATGGAGTCTTTCCCTACTTGCATCCTGTGATCTTCATGCATTCAGCCTTGCAGAATAATAAACAAGTAATGTCATGCTTCTTTCCTAGATTGCAGTGTCAAAAAAAATGGGAATTTTCTTTCTAGATTGAAGATAATGAATGGAAAAAAAAAATCTTACTTCCCCAGTGTACATCCTTAGGGATTAAACTAGCTGAGGGGGAATTTTCAACCTCCTTGAAAAGTTCCTTTTTTTTTTTTTTTTTAGTATTGATACAGTAAACAGTTACAGAAGGTTCAAACTGCACACTTGAATCCTGCTCTTTGCAGCAGTAAACAGTTCCATGAAGTTTGAGTGGTTTTGAGTTTTGAGTGCTCTGCCACTTGGTCCCATGGCAACAATGATGCTATGAAAGGTGCAGGCAAAGCAAACTTGGTACAGCATTCAACAGTGTTTTGTTTCTGCTGTATTTCTCCTTTTCTTTCCTTGAAGCTGCAGTAAACGTTAACCCTGTGTGCCAAAGTCTTGTCTAACACCCTTTTGGAGGGTGTTAAATATTATAATATACCCCCTTTTGGGCAAAAAATGGAAAAATCTGTTGCCTTGAGAGGAGGTGATTATGGCTGGAGTCCAGTCTTGCTTCTTGGAGGCAAAACCTGGGGAGGAATACAAGCACAGCAGCAGGAGATGGAGCAGCAGCTTTTGTTTCTGGCGCTGAATCCCAGGAGGTGCAAACTGAAAAATCCTGGCCATGGCCAAAAACAGAATGTAGCTGATCTGGTGAGCTTGTACCACACTTGAGTCAAAATTCTCCCTCCTGGATGTGTCTCTGAGCATGGCTTTGTGCAGGACCTCAGGGCTCCAGAGGTGGCTGATGGAGGGGACTGACCAAAAGGAGTAAAAATAAAAGGGGTGGCACAACACAACCTTTATGTTGCTGTTTGATCAACACAAAGGATGCTGCCTGTGGGATGGGGGGAGGTAAATTGGTGTCACTTTTTCAGGTGAATTTGTCCCTGGGGGAAAGAAGGGGATGAGAGCAGAATGAGAGCCTTGCACTGCAGTTGCAGGCACGGGTGCAGATACCACACCTCAAATTCTGGGTTTATTTCTGAGCCCTTCACAACAAGAAAGACATTGAGGGGTTGGGATGTGTCCAAGGAGGAGCTGGGGAAGGCTCTGGAGCAGCTGAGGGAGCTGGGGGGGCTCAGCCTGGAGAAAAGGAGGCTCAGGGCACACCTTGTCTGACAGGAGGTTGTAAACAGGTGAGGGATTACAAGGGATCTCTTTTCCCAAATAGCAAGCCATAGGATAAGAGGAAACAGCCTCAAGGTTTGCCAGGGGAGGTTTTGATTGGATATGAAGAAAAATATTGTGCATTTTCAAGAATTGGAACAGGCTGCCCAGGGCAGTGGCTGAGTCCCCATCCCCTGTAGGGATGCAAAGGACACACATGTTGTCGGTGTTCACAGGGGTTTGTAGATGGATGGAAGAGACAGGATCTTGACTCCATTATCAGCAGGCTTCATTTATTATGTTATGATATATATATACATTATAACTATACTACATAATTATAGAAAGGAAAAGGAGCTTCTTCACAAGCTGGCTAAGCTAAGAGAGAGATAGCAAGAATAGAATAACAACGTCTGTGTCTCAGCACAGAGCGATAGCAGTCCTCCTGTGAATGGTCAGCAGATACAAACATCTACAGGGGACCAATCACAGGTGGACCTGCTGCATTCCACAGCAGCAGATAATAATTGTTTACATTTGTTGCTGAGCCTTTGAGCTCCAGCAGGGAAAAATCCTAAGAAAGGATCTTTCACGAAGAATGTCTACGACACACAAAGATATGACATTTGGGAATTTTCTTTAGTGGTGGGCTTGGCAGTGCTGGGTTAAGAGTTGGAACTGATTATTTAAGGGATCTTTTACAATTGGAATTCTGTGATTCTGCAGCCCTGACAATGCAAACCCCTCTGAAGCAGGAGAAGCTGGGGTGGCACTGCAGGGAGTGGAGCTGACTGGGGCAGAGCAGGGTTTCAGTGATTGTCTGTGCATGGGCTCCCAGGAACTGAAAGTTGGTGAAATCACCACTTTGGGAGCTTCCTGTTCAACGCAGGATTGCAGTGATTTTCCCACTGTGCACTTTTCTTTCCCCCTTTCAGTGAATTACCCTGTAGCAAAGCCTTGTGCCTGAAGTTTTGGCTGTGTTCATGGTACTGCACATGAGTGCAGTTGTGTTATTGTACAGCCAGGTTAGAGATAAAATCATCTCAGCTCTTTCAGCTGCTGCTGATGGATCATTTCTCTATAGACCACTGAGCCTTCTGAGGTAGCAGATTGCAAATGGGATTTAATATGGGTTGGTATTAACTGCTGAGATGTTTTGAGAAGGTGGGCAAGACAGCTGAGTTATTTGCCAAAAAAGCAGGTGACAGCAGCAAGTTGACAGGAGATTTAGATTATTACATTGATAAAGCTCCTCAGTCTCTCCTGCTTGATTTGCCACTGGAGTATGAAGGAAAATCCAGCTATGTCACATTGTCTGGAGAGCAGAAATGAAAGAAAGTGAGATTATTGAATTGCTGAGCATGGAAAATTCCCCCAAGCCTTGCAGAATAATGTATTTTAGTGATGCTGTACAGTTTATAAAGGTCAGTTTGCACTTCAATTACAAATCCAGGTTTAAAGGTTGTAAAGGACACAAGAAAAAATAGCGATTTATTTCTTTTTTTTTTTTCTTCTGTAATTACCTCTTGGTATGCTGGTAATATTTCAGACTCATTTGTAAAAAGATTTCACAGTACTATAGCAACAGGCATTTTAAAAGCCTCAGTAGAAATGCTGAAAATCTAGGTCCTAGTTTTATTTCTTCATTTTACAGATGGAGAAAAGAAGCCTTGTGAATTTTTAAGGTTCTACAGTGAATTAATCACAAAGTTGGGTAAACAGTCTATTATGAAAGGTTCAAAATCAGATACCAAACCAAGTTTAAATAAAAGGAAGCCATGATCCCTTTAATTATTTTTTCAATTATTTTTTTTACCAGCATTCTGGTTGTTAATCATCTTTACTGAATATGATTTCACACAGACCTGGGAGTGCAGGCTCTTTGCATCCTGGTTAATTCTAGAGTTGACTGAGCTGACAAGAGAAAAGGTTTCCCGCAATGAGCAAATGACAAGGGTGAAAAAAAAAAAAAAGAAAAAAAGTAATAACCTTTTCTCCTGCATAATAATGCTCTGAATAGGGTAAGAAATGTTAGTTTTAGGTAGGTGAGGAAATGCACTTTACCCAGGCACTCCCATCCCTGGATGGCAGCAGTCCCATGGCTCCATATGAATCTGCTTTTCTTGGCTGTGCCTGAGTGACCACACTGCTAACAAGCCATAAAAAGAGACAGCAGGGTCACAGGGTAAAGGTTGCTGCATTACAGGGCCAGAACATGCTAATTACGGCCCTGAAAAGTGAATTTGAGTGGATCTGTGCAAATTACTACATTCTCAGGCTGGGAGAGGGAGATTTTTTTTCCTCTCGCAGCAGCTGAGGAAAGCTGCCTCCCTTGACACGTGTGCTGCAGCCTATTTTATGAGTTTCTTCGTTCCACCAATTATGCCTGTGAGATGGACAATTAAAAAGCATCTGTTTTTACAGCAGAGCACGGCTGCCTCTGGCATTTTATGTGCCATAGCGGGTCTGTACCTAGGGGAGGAAGATGAGGGATGGAAAACGTGGTCATAAGGAAATAAAATCAGAAAAAGAAATCTTTGAAAGTGCTCTTCTCCAAGCTGTTGGCTGGGTGTGCACCCCCTGAGCTGCCTGGCTGGTTTTAACACAACAAAATGCTGGAGCAAGGGGTGGACAGCAGGGCTGGTGGGAAGCTGGTCCATTGGGACTGATGGTTTTGGGATAAGAGGGTGGATCTTTGCACTGGAAATGTTTTTGGGCACCAGACCAGGCAGGTGTCACACAACACAGTTCCTGCCTGAGGAGGGAAAGGATCCTTTCAGCCCTGGAGAAGTAAAGGGTGGATTGATGCGTTAGGTAGAGGTGGTGCCGTTCAGGGTGATTGCTTTTCCCTGCCCTGCCTTGTAGGAAATTCCACATGGCTCATTGCTATGGAAGGAAAGAGAAGCTAAAATATACAGGACAATATTTGTTGAGTATTATTGAAATCATTAGTTTGTCAGAGTGACCTTGAGAAAAGTTCCAAAGTCTCTTTTTCCCAGCCCAGCGCTTAAAGAAGGAGTCAGAGCTCTTCATCTCTCGGTCTCAAGGTTATTTATTAATTCTTATCTAAAAAATTTTCTTTCTGCCCAGCAGAGATCTGCTCAGCAGGGCAGCCACAGGCACTCTGCCCACCCACGGGGCGGTGTTGTGTCTTTATACTACAAACTACGTGTGCAATGTTTACAATTACTCCCCAACACCCATCACCTATGCTAGACAGTGAGCTTCTACTCTAAACCAATCTAAAAGTGCCAACATCACTACAGAAGATGGAGGCCAAGAAGAAGAAGGAGGAAGGCTGGACACACCCAGTTCCCTCCATCTTGCCTCCATAACCCCCCTGTACCAAAATCCCAAAATGCATAATTCACCCTGTGATAATTTCACTAATATTCTACTTAAACTCTTGTGACTTGCTGATCTTCATAGAAGGTTGGTAATTTGCTCCATGGGCCATAATCAAACTCAAAGAGGCATTTTGGGCTCTGTGCCAGGGTCTCTGAGACCCCTGGCAAGGGTCTTGGCTGCTCAGGACAGCCAGAGGGATGTCCTGGGTCCCAACAGAGTATTTTTCATGTGTCCAAAGCCTTTGGGTGGGGGGCTGGATGATGAGACACCCTGATTCCAGGAGCTGATCTCAGCTTTAGCTGACTCCCCACAAAATTCATTCCCAAACCCACCCACCTCCAATAACGCATCACTTCCCACCATGATTTCTTCTGCATGGGCAGGTGTGGGCTTTTGGATGTCATCCCTTCCCAAATCTGAGCTCACTTTGCGTGCTGAGCCAGGAGAATTGGGGAGATGGGCTGTGATGCTGGCCCCCAGTAATCCCAGTCACACTCAGAGCCTTGGCCACTGCCTGAGGGAGAAGTGCTCCAGTGCACGTCACTGCTGCTGCTCTGTGCTTATTAGTCACAGCCAAGGAAATGTCAGCTATGTTTCATCCTAATTTTTATGAAGCCACTGGGGCTCATTTTCTTTTTGCTCAAGCAGTGCAACCAACAAGAATTATTTTAGCATTTACCTGGGTTTTTTTTCCAGATATATAATTAGAGATAAATTATTTATATAGGTGTACATATATATGTGTCTATGTACACTACACAGACATTCCTAAATAAATATGTAAAATATCTTGTTATCCATATAAAATAATCACTTTGGGGTTTTTTTTTTGTATTTTCAAGTGTCTTGTGTATTGATGTGTCTGTTAGAAAAACACATAAATTGAGGCATGGAAAAAGATGAAGTGGAAAAAAGATTGGGATTTTCATTTATCCAAACCCCCATTCAGGGACACAGTTTCCTGGTCCTGCTGCAGCAGTTTTTGCTCCCACTGGAAGGTTTCCTCCTGCTCCAGCTTTCAACACAGAGATAACAGATGTAAGAATACAAGCAGCTCTAGTGGAAGGTTCTCTGCCCATGGCAGGGAGTTTGGAAGTAGACAATCATTAAATCCTTTTCAACCCAAAGTATTCCATGATTCTAATGAAGAGATAATTTTATTTGGATAGCAACAATGTATGATCAGTTATTCACCTCCTTTTCTATTTTTAGTATGTAAAGTTCATTAAATATTGAATGTTTTAGTATTGGACTCTTCTCTCATTCAAGACTGCTGACCAGTTGTTTTTTTTTTCCTTCATTGTTTATATGTGAAATGAGTATGTGGTGAGTACTCTTCTCACACTTGTCAACTGGCAAAATGATGAATAAAGAGGAAAAAAGGAGTGCTTGGGCTTGTCAGTGACACTTATATTCTGTTAAAAGCAAACCACATTATATTTTCTTGTGAAGATATTCCTGAATCCATCTGCTAGACCACAGAGTCACTGTGTAGTAGAAAAAAAAATTAAAATAAGTGTATACATATTAATTATCATTACAGTTACACTCAGAAATCCAGAACATCTCTTTATTGCCATTGCCCAGATTTCCTTTTCAGAGAAAGAGCATTTTCCCTAGACTGGTCTGAGCAATTTTCCCAATCTACCCATCCAAATAAAATACACAAAACCACAGCAGCACCTGCTTCCCTCTCTGCATTCAGCAGGGGCTGCGACATGGAGAGGGCTGAGAAGATCTGGTTTATGCATGAGCTGCTGTGCCTGCTCAGCAAAAGGAGATTATTCCTGTGCAGATGGGCAGTGTTCCTGAAAAATGCACCTTGGTGGATTGCCTCTCTCATCCCTTCCCTTCCACCTCAAGGCAGGTGACAGCTACCCAGGATAAAAGTCATTTATTGCTGGTAATTGCACAGAGTGTGGTTCTGTTATTTACAGGTCTGCTGCTCATGGGGGATTTTGCCTTGGACTGTGTTCAAGTGGATTTTTTCCTAGATTTGGGAGGGGACTGGCCAAAATCAAGGTGTAATTTTTATTGCTCAGCCCTAACTTCTTATTATCTTTTAAAGCATTAAGAAATTATTCAATGCTGATTAGGCTTAAAACTAACAGGCTGGGAGAATAAAGCTGTGGTGCAAAGAGTTGCTCCCTCTGTTGTATAATGCAGGATTCTCTGAATAGTTCACCAGGAACCCTCCTGGCTGGAGCATGGCCAAATCTGCTGGTTTTGCATGTTGATTAACACCTGGACAGGAGAATTTATGGGGGGAGATTGGAACTAGATGATCTTCCAACCCAAACCATTCTGTGAGAGGCTCCAGAGCTGCTGGTGTGACATCCCTCTGTGAGGTTTCTCTGTACAGAGTCTTATTAACATCAGCAGGAGCTGTTGGACCTATGGAGAAAATGTGGTAGCTTAATAAAAGATGATCCAGGCAGCCTTTTATTCATAAATGATGGTGCAGATGAGGGCACAAAGAGGGGAGTAGGAGCTGAAGGAGGCATTAAATCTGGCATTTTTGGAGTGGGAAAATCATCAGCATGAGGGGGAGCTGGAACATGATGGACTGTTTATTGTGAGAGAGGAGAGATTTATGATGAGCGTGTGAATGGCTCACTGTTTTCCCCATTGCCTCCTGTTTTCGTGGAGGGTGGAGTTTCTAGCTGAACTCAAAGTTTGCCTAAGCAGGAGCAAAACAGTGTTCAGAGAAACCAGGGGGAAAAAAAATAAATAACGTGAGTAAAGAACCTCATATGACATTTTAAACTACCCTTGGCACAGTGTAGGATGATTGTAAAATTGCAAAGATGCCTAGAAAACACAAACTCGGAATAATTCCTGGGTGAAACAAGAACAAGATTGGCTTCAAAACAGTGCTGTACATAATGAATTCAGATAAAGCACGGAAAGCTGACACCATCCTTTTGTTTGTACCCATAAGCATCATATTTGCTCTTTTCAGCCCCTTCCCTCTCATCAATGGGGTTAATAAAAATCACTCCCTTCTTTGATGACCTTTCCTATGGCTTTTATAGCTCGATTCCTTCCACGTTGGTGGATGCAGCAGCAGATTTACACTCTGGCTTGCTTGCCTTGTATCCTGTGCATCCTTCTTTATTGTGCCTGTGAATTTGCTGTGTTTTCCGGGGCACTCTTCTTAATATTTTGCTGGCTCAAAGATTTAGTCTCATGAGAAGTAGCAGAAGGAGCTGGAAGTGGTGTTGGTATGGAGGAAATGAGGTTTAGGGGAGACCTTACTGCTCCCTACATTTAACTATGGAGGTTGTGGTGAGGTGAGTGCCAACCTCTTATCCCAGGTGACAAGAGTCAGGACGAGAGGAAATGGCCTCAAGTTGCACCAGGGGACGTTTAGGTTGGGTATTAGGAAAAAAAATCATCATGTAAAGGATTGTCAAGCATTGGAAAAGGCTTCCCAGGGAAGTGGTGGAGTCTCCATCCTTGGAAGTGTTCAAAAAGGAGGGAATGTGGCACTTGAGGACGTGGTTTAATGGTGAACATGGTGGTGGTGCTGGTTGATTGATGATCTTAAAGGTCCTTTACAACATTAAAAATTTGCTATTTCTGTGATCTAATACAATCACATATCATGAGTTTCTTCATTAAATGCTGATTTCATGGGTACTTCAGTTCCTTGTGACAGCAGATGATTGGTTTTATAAATGGTTCCTTGAATGGAGCTGTAAGATCTTTGCACACACCTCTAGGCAGGTGTCTGCTCACCTGGGGATTGTCTGATGTTTATTTGCTGCCATTTGTGGGGTTTTTTCAGCATTTAAAGAGGTTCTGCTTGATACATAAATGTCTGAGGGCTTGGGGAAGATGCACAGTAATTGTGAGGATTTGTATTTTCCTTCAGCAGTGGGTTTAGGCTATTTTGTGGGCTTGTTTGTAGGGGTGTTTTTAGGGACTGGAGTGATTTTAAATTCAATTTACTTGTCACAGCTGTGATTAATTAATATGCAAAATAACAATGGAAAGATTATTTTTAATCCTTTTTTAATAATTTTGCCCTCTTTAGTCTTTTGCTGTTAACATGTGTCTGTGCAGTCTGAGCTGTGTATATGGTGGAACATTTGACTTTCCAAAACAAATCCAGATTGATGAGAATAAGGACAAACAAGCAAAACTAAAATAAAAGTACAATCCTTTATTTCCTATAAACCCTTAAGACTGGCTCCACAGCCATCCCAATCCCAATTTTATTCAGAGGAAAGGTTTTAAGAAAAAAGTGTTCTGTACATCTGTAGTACTGGAGTGTGGTAAAACAATTCCTCTGAAATTTCTTCCCCTCATGCTTCACATAGAACCCAAAGTTTTTTGGTTTTTTTTATTAAACAATTTGTTGCAATATCCTTTAAGTGCAGTAATGCAGAAAGACTAATTTGGTTTTCAAAGGGTGAAACAGAGGAGCCCTGAGCACCCCCATAACAAAATATGTGACGTGGACAATATTTGAGGCTTTAAGCTTTTAGATGATGTTGGCATCTCCCTTTTTAAAGACCTAGGAACAAGTGCCCAAGTTATTTTAGTTTTCCAGTCTCCAAGAGAGGAGGAAAACAGGAATGCTTGGATAAAAAGGATGTGTCAAGCCTGTTGTCCACCCCTCTGCTCATTCCCAGTCTCCAGGTTTGTCCCCTGACAGAAGCATTACTGCTCTTCCTGGGTGTAGAGCACTCCTTAATGGGGTAATTAGGGGATGCTTGATTTAAACACACTAAAAAAGGCCTGCTGGCATTTATTTACTTATTTTTATTCATTTCTTTGCTTTGATAAATAACCTGACTTGTTTGAAAATATGTAAACTCAAAGGTTGTATTTCTGCAGCTCTCCTGGGGTGTCCCTGCCCCATTATGGTTCTTATTGGTTTCATTCCTCAGATAAAAACCTCTGTTACTGCCAAATAGTTTGTTCTGTAAATCTGCATTTCTAGAAGGAACAAGCAAAATAAATTATATTATAACGTGACAACAAATGTTCTATAAAATTAATTTGGTTTACCCTTCACCCTGGGGAAGTAGCCAGGCTTAAATTTGCTCTTTGACTTGAGTTCTTGACTAAAGCCAATGTTTCTGGGTAAAATATTACAAGTGAAGTTGCAAGGCTTAAAATAATTCATCACAGCCTAAGCATTTGGTTTGGCACACACCTAAATTTATCTGCACCCTGCCTCCATTGCAGGGATGTCCGAGCTGCTGGTATTTATGGTGGTTTTAGTCAGCAGCCCTTTGAACAGCCAAACAAGGTGTGCAAAGCTCCCACAGTGTTTGCTTTGCTGGGGCAGCAGCTGTGCCAGAAGCAGCTGTGCCAGTGGTGAGGATGAGAGAGATTGCAGGGAGGTGTTTTGGTCACTGTCAGGATCAATATTTCACTTCCAAAGCAGGGCTGTGTCTCTCAGGGCAGGTCTGTAGCAGTGCTCTGGGACTGGAGGATCCAGCAGAACAATCCCATCAATTTTCCTGGCAATGAGTCCCTGGCATCTTTCAGTCATCCCAACCTTGCAGCACCACAGGTTGTGTATTTTGTTATTCCCCAAAACTTGCTGGGGTCAAAAGGGAGCACAATGGTTTTATTCTTAGTCCAATTTTCTCGTTAATCTAATGAATTTTTTCACACTCTTATTGTCCAAATTAACTAATTTCTACAGTTGATTAATTAGCAATAGAGTTAAAATTGTTATTGCTGGTACTTTTGGTTTTGTTGGTTCCCAGTTATCCAGGTTTTCTGTCTTTTTTTATCTATAAAAAGTCCTTACCTTCCCCAAAGTTCTTACCTGGTTCACAGGGCAGCACTGCTGTGTTGCAGACTGGGATTGCTGCTGTTCCCCTGTGCTTGCCCTCAGCCACGCCTCATTTTAATCCAGGCTTTACACAGAGCAGTCACCTGTTATTTCTGTGTGCTGACACAAAACCAGAACAAATTTGGTCTCTGGCAAATCATCCAGACCATTGTCCCTGCAGCTGAAATAAGCCCAGATGGGCTCAGGTCAAGACAAGTTCAGTCCTTGGGACTCTGCACTGTCAGGTCAGGCCAAAAATGGTGGCTTTTTACTAAATTATGGCAAAATCACATTTTCTGACTACTTTTCTGGTCACACCAGCAAGCAGAAACAACGAATTTTGGTGTGACTAATAAAAAAAATAAAAATAAAATAATAAAAAAATGTGACACCCCATGTTGTCCCAGAAAACAGGATTGAGGCTCATTTTGAAATGTGTTAAGAGCTGAGGTCAGTGTGAGAAATGACCCTGTGTTATGCCCAGTCCTTCCAGATTTGGGAAATTATTTTGGAATAGGGAATGAATAAATGACAATTGTGTCCCTAATTAGAAATTACTTTTGAGGACCAAGCATCATAACTCTAAAAAGGAGCAATTCTGGTGACAGGTTTGGAGTGTAGCCCCTTTTTTCTAGGATTGTTCATTTAATCTGAGAGCAAGCAATAAGTGGGATTTACTATTCAATGCTTAGCACAAGCTACCAAAAGGTCTTCTATAAGTTTTTATATGGGCAAAAACTCCTCTTCTTTTTCAAGTGGGTATAAAAAATACTGAATATTTGCACAGGTGTGTGTCCCTGAACAAAAAGAAGGATATGCTCTAGAGAAAGAGTGTTGAGGACTTGCATGGTTTAATTAAAGCTGGATTTATTTTTGTTTTTTAATTCATGGTGTAGGCAATGACCACTATTTTTTCATGCCTGATAAATTCAAAATTACTCCCATTAAAGGGAAATATCCAACAGAAAACATCAGCTCTGTCATTTTTCCATGCAAAGATTCTCTTCTTCCTGCCTGTTCTCCTCTTAATAGAAGATTTTCCTGCCCAAAGGATTATACTGCTCATGTGCAGCTTTCAGTATTAACTTGGTTTATCCCCACCCCTTTGCTGTGGATTCAGTTTTGAGCTTTTGTGTGTTTTTTCCCATCTTCTCACAAAGGGTTTTGCCTTTGCTTTTGTAAGGGACAAACAGACCTAAAGAGATGGAGGTGATTGATGGGGGTATCTGTGTTTTGAGAAGGAAAATGCTCCTCTCCCTTTCACAGCTTCTAATTCACCCCTTTTTTTTTTTTTTTTTTTTGGGAGGGGGTGTTGTGTTGGGGTTTTTTTGGGGGTTTTTTGTTCGTTTGTTTAGGGTGCTTTTTTGGGGGGAGTTTTTCACTGGTTTTGTTAGGTTGGTTTGGGTTTGTTTGCTTGCTTGCTTGTTTTTTGTTGGTTTGTTTTGGTTGGTTTGTTGGTTGTTTTTTTGTTTGGTTTGGTTTTGTTTTTTACCTTCTGGAGTCCCCTGGAATTTAATTCTTTTTTTGGTGCTTCTTCCAATTCCTTCTGCATTTCTTGATTTGCCTCAAAAGATTTTCCATTGTTCTGTCCTAAGTCTTATGCTTGTCCTGGCACTGAACTAAACTATTGGGTGATGATTAAATTAATGAGTGTTAAAACATTTTTTCTTTGCCAGACAGCGTGTTATTCAAACTCCCTATTATCATCTGAATCTTAAATTCCACATAAAACCACAATTTGTTCATTAAACTTTCTCCGTCACGAACATTGGATTAATGCTGGTTGCTCATTAATGTCTGAGGACAGCCTGGGTGGTGATCAATCACTTTGGGATGGGTTTGTTGGGACTGACCTCCACAATCCAGTCTTTGAGAGAGATGGGACGAAAAGTTGCTTTTTTTTCCCCCCAGGGGTACTTCAAAACAAGTGTGAATGAATGTGGTGAAATGGGGGCTCTGGTGTGTTCACAGGAGACAAAGAGCATGGGGCTGATCTCTGAGGAGGAGGAACAGGGACACTCCTGCAGCCCAGTGAGTCACATTCATCCCATGGAAAATGTCTCCTAGGAAACCACGGGCTGCCAACAGCCAGCTCCAGCCATGGGAATGCTGCTCTCTACCTAAACCAGCCCTGGGGGCTGAACACAGCTCTTGGTTGAGCAAAACTCCTTTGATTTCAGGATGGTGCTGAGGAATTCAAAGTGCTCAGAGTGGTGAATACAGCAAAGAAAAATCAGCAGGGCTCAAGCAACCAGCCATCCCCTCCTCACATCCCCAGGCTGCCTCTACACATCTCCCACCATCTCACAGTTGTGACAAACCAGCAGGGGTGGACAGAAATTTCATGGCTCATCCAGAATGCCGAGGTTTTGTGACCTTGCCTGGTGGCTCTGCCTTTCAGAGACCAAACTGGAGGTTCCCATCCTGCTGTGCCCCTTCCTCCCCTCCACACACAGCTGTGACATCCCTGTGGTCACCTCCTCCTACACAGGGGACAAGGCAGTGAGGGGGACCTGCCAGTTTTGCAGATGAGTTTCCTCTGGTGAGCCTCAAATTAGAGGTTTCTCTTTTTTTCCCTTAGGCTTCTCTTTTTTCCCTTAATTTTCTTGTAATAACAGTAAGGAAAAGAAGAGTTGTGATGCTGTGTGTGACAGCAGCCCTGCACAGCAAGTCAGAAAAGCAGCACTTTTGTCTGGGGGTATTAAATGAGGAGGAGGAGGGTTGTGTGAGCAGACCAAGCTTAGGCTTTGCCTTGTAAGACAGGTATTTCAGCACTGTGCTGTTCAGAGGGATCTGGCCTAGCTCAGTCTGGGTGTTAAAAGAGTTGGCATCTTTTATTAGACCAAGTGTTAGAGTTGTAAAAATAAATAAGTTTCCTTCAGCTGTACAGGGAGTCACTTGTAGGCCTAAAGCTTCTTCCAGCTCTACCACTTGTTTTGATGAAAAAAAGTTACCTCTGCCTAAAAATGTCCTACATTTGTTCTCAGACCAGAACAACTACAGCAATTTACTCTCTGTTACCTGGGGAAAGGAGGAAGATTGTCCAGAGTGCTCTGGAAGAAAAAAACTCCTTTTTCTGCAGGTGGTTGGGGCTGCTGTGGTTCCTAGGTGGGACTGGATTGCAGTGCAGAAACTTGCAAGCTGCTCTGCAGAGACATCCCTTCACTTGAAAATGCAACTTAAAGGGTGGAAAATGTAAGCAAATTTTAGATTTTAAGGCTGTCAGCTGAAGCACTGCCTGCCTCTCTCCTCTGGCACTAGCTGGTTGAAGCCAAAAGGAATAGGACAATAAATTACTGGGGAGCAGGGGTTAGTGGAGGGAGAAAGGAGATTGTCTCATGTTAAATGACAGAGGAAAAAAAAAAATAGCAGCTGATCCTTGCTCTGTTGAGCAGAGACAGCTGAGGTGTGTTTACAGGGACTGGTGACAATTGTAATAAGAAGTTGCAGGTATAAGTCCTTCAGTCCAGCATCACCAGGATATTGAATGGTGAAAGAAATAATAATAACCATAGAATGTCATCATGGACATCTCATCCTTCCCTTCCCTTCCCTTCCCTTCCCTTCCCTTCCCTTCCCTTCCCTTCCCTTCCCTTCCCTTCCCTTCCCTTCCCTTCCCTTCCCTTCCCTTCCCTTCCCTTCCCTTCCCTTCCCTTCCCTTCCCTTCCCTTCCCTTCCCTTCCCTTCCCTTCCCTTCCCTTCCCTTCCCTTCCCTTCCCTTCCCTTCCCTTCCCTTCCCTTCCCTTCCCTTCCCTTCCCTTCCCTTCCTCCTCTCGACAACAATGTGGAACTTAAAACCAAACCTAAAAACCAAAACCAAACACCAAAACATCTGGTATTGGTTTTTAAGACCAAATACCAAAACCAAACAAACCAAAACCCAAACATCTGGAATTGCACTTTCCCTGATGTTCCCACCCCATTTCCATTCAGAAGCTCTCAGGAATATCTCCAAGCCATCCTAGCCCTCCTTAGGCACCACCTGATGGGAGGAGCACTTTGCCATGATCCTGGAATTGAGCAGGAAATCTCTGGCTGAAGGCTCCTTGTGGTTGGTGTTGGAATTTCAGACCCTTTCTTGCTCCAAGGTCAGGGGGAATAAAACTCAGGAGATGTTATTTTTGAAGTCTCACTCTGAAGTTTATTATCCTTCTCTATTGCAAACTCATGAGATGTGAGCTCTCTCTAACAAGTCAAGAAAATGAGCTAAAATGGTATCAGTTCAAGGCTATTGAAGTCCCAATTATCCAATAAACAGTTGACTTCTATATTATTTATGCTTCTAACCCAATTATGATCACCCAAAACCCTCAATGCTTACATCTTTCACCCAGTTAGAGAAAACTACCCAGATTCATGAAGAAGAAGGAAAAAGGTGGAGAAAAGACATCTAATCCACACCCAAAATTCTCCATCTTGGCTCCCATATATCACCATATACAAAAACCCCAAATTAAGTTTTTTCACCCAAATTAAGTTTTATCACACACTACTTTCCAAAACACACACACACACTCAATTTCTGAAGTCTTTTCCAAGGTCTCAGGTAAAACAAGGCATTTACCTAAAGTTTACTTTACTTAAATTAAGAAAGCTCAAACTTCTCAGCCATCAGAGTTCCAGCAGGTTGGCAGGTCAGGAATGGGAGCCCTTGGCAGTGAGCAGAGGTGGCTCTTCTGCAGGCAGCCATTGCCAGCACAAAAGGAAGACTGAATGACACAAAATCTTGGTTTTTAGATGGCAAAATGTGGAGGTTTAGAGGAACAGTAAAATAATTAAACCAGAATTGGAGTTGTGCTTGGAAATGTGGAAAAACTGGAAGTGTTTCTGTTTGGTAGCTTGTATTTCCTTGAGTTCTCCAAAGGACTTCTTCAAACAAAGGATTTGGGTTGTTTGGGCCCCCAGGACAAGAAGGATGTGGAGCTGTTGGAGCAAGTTCAGGAGAGACCACAAAGATGCTCCAGGGGCTGGAAAATCTCTGCTTTTAGATGAGCTGGGAGAGCTGGTGGGGGTGTTCACAATTATTTTAATTATCTCTTTTAACTGAATCCTGGAAATATTTTTCCCTCTCCCACCCCTCCCAACGTTCCACAGGAGAGTGCAGGGGACAGGCAGAGCCATGAACAAGAGGAACTCATGGAGCTGATCACTCTGGGTTGTTCCTCACACTCTGTTTACTTCCATTATCCCATATCACATTTTATGTACCTGTTGCCAATTTTAACTTTTTTTGTGGGAAATTCCATGGGTAGTATTTGCCTGGTTTGCGTAAGAACGTCAAAACACAAAGACTCTCTAAAATACTGTACTTGCTTAAAATAAGCAACAAAAAAAAAGTTTAAAAAAAAATTCAACAGAGGAGTTCTTTATCTGCGTTGTGTGGGGGATTGAGAAACCCTACTGATGTTGCCAAAGCTATTTTAAGCTACGAGAACACAATACATTTGAAAGTTTAATTGCTTGCTGAATAATGTAAACTGTCAAAATAAATACTCAAGGTCTTGCATAAAGGAGAACATTAGGGGAAAAAAATAACAAAAAAAAAGACAAAGCAGAAATGTGAAGTCAGTCAGAAGTGGAATCACACTCCACCCCAGTGTTAGCAGCACCTTTATTCCAGCACTCAGTAATTGCAGCAACAAAAAGCCAGCAAAGGTTCCAGGGGTAAAACTCTATTTTCTAGAGCATTTAGAAATATGTGGCCGGGTCCCACAAGTGCAACTGCTCAGAGATAATCTCCCTCTCCCAAAGCTGATGGGATCCAGGCTGCTTTTTCCTCTGACCAACCAGAAGGAACAGTTAAGCTCCATTCTGCAGCTGACAAAAGCTCTCACCCTGCAGAATGCAGAGGCTGTGGGAGCGCTGGGATGGACAGGAGGCTTTAGAATCACAGAGCTTCCCAAAGGGGCAGCTTGAAAAAACAAATTGGTGCTTGGTTTAGTGGTATTTGTTGGTGAATTTTTCCCTCATTTTACTGAACTTGAGGATCAAGTCTTTGTGCATTTTCTTTCTAAATCAACAGGATTACATCAGCAGCACATGAGTTCTTCATCCCTTTTCAGAAAGAAGAATAAGGAAACACTCTCCCTATCCCTGCAAAATCCAGGGAAACACAGACATCAAGGGAGGTTTTGTGGGTTTTTTTAGACAGATCACTCCGATTTTGGCTGATGTTGGTGAAGAAGCCAAGCAAAGTTGGCAAGGATTGATACTCTCAGCTGATGGGAAGTTGAGCTCAGAAACATTTAGCATAAAAAATGCAGAATAAATGAAACATTTTCACCCTTGTTCTGCGGGTGGATTTTAATACCTAAGGTTTTGAGTGACATTAATTAAGATTCTTAAATTCCTTTAATTGGGCTGGGCTGGTGGACCATAGTAGCAGTTTTTTAACAGTGAGCTGTGCACTATGAGATGTGTTGTGTTTTCTCATGTCCTGGTGCTGCCCATAGCAGACACTTCTGTTTTCTTCATTATTCCCAGGAATGATAATTTCTCTGTGTGGGGGACAAAGAGCCAATGCTCCTCACTGCCTGCTGCAGCTGAAGATGCACTGTCAAGGTGTTGATCCCTGGCTCCTGTGGAGGCAGAAGATGATTTCTGTGAAACTGAGCCCTCCTGAAGGATGTTCAGCCAATCACACTCCTGAGCAGAGTAATTTAGGGGCTGTGAGGACATTTGAGCCTCGTGGTGAGATGTGTGTCAGGAGTCTGGCATGGATTGTACAGGTGTGGTGTTACAGAGTCAAACAGTTCAGATGGGAAAAGAGATTTCAGATTATCAAGTCCAGCTGCCAACCCAGCATCACCACCATGGTCACTGAAATAAACACGGGCAGGAGACTTTTCTCCTTTTTAATGCCTTTATTAAAAGCGATCAGCTCCGGTGGAGAGAACCAACAGGTCCATGCTCACAGCACCACTGCTCCCAGGAGTGACTCGGAGGAGGAGGAAGAGTGCAGCTTTGTCTGCTGGTCTGTGGGCAGAGCTGGGGGTTCCATCCTCACAACAGCATCAGGAGATTACCAAAATTCCTGGTTTAACATTTCAAGTCCTCTGTCTAGCTGACATCCTTTGGGCTAGAGTGAAGGGGAAAAAGTGTCTTAGTAGATACTGGATTCTATTCCTCACATCAAGACATCACTTTGATTCATCTATTTCATGTTGGCTTGTTGTTTTTAGGGGTTTTTGGCTAGGTTTGGTGAGGGGTTTCTCCCATTGCATGCTGGTTCTGAGGTCATTTGCATGCTAACTCAGAGGTCTCCTCCTCTTCACCATCCGGGTGCCATCCTCCAGGAAGCAGCAGGGTGTCACTCACAAAAGGGGAAATTCTTAACCATCAATGACAGGTAGAAAACGACAGGTGATTACAATAACAGTTAGAACTCCACCCTGGCAGCAACTAGCCCAACCTGTGAACTCTGCAGCCTTTTTTAAAAAATGGGCAGCTTTTCTACTCGTAACAGTCACCACATCCTCCTCTGGGGTGGTCACTCCACTTCTGCCCTGGGCTACTTTTACCAATAACAACCCTTCTGGTTAAGAAATTGTTCCTGATACCAAATCTAAGCCTTCACTGAAACAATTTGAGGCTGTTTCCTCTCATGCTGTCACTTGTTACCTGGGAACAGAGCCTGATTCCCACCTGGCTGCATCCTCTTGTCAGGGAGATGTGGAGAGGGATAAGTTCCCCCCTGAGCCTCCTTTTTGCAGGATGAGCCCCTTTCCCAGCTCCCTCAGCTGCTCCTGGTGCTCCAGACCCTTCTCCATCTCCTCTGCCCTTCTCTGAGCACATTCCAGCCCCTCAATGTCCTTCTTGCCATGAGGGGCCCAGAACTGCACACAGCACTCGAGCTGTGACCTCAGCAGTGCCCAGCCCAGAGGGACAATCCCTGCCCTGCTCCTGTGGCCACACATTGGTGACACAGAATTCCAGGGATGTGGCTGGGGTATCCTGTGTCTCCTGGGGCTTATACAACCTGCTTCACTTTTCAAGGAAGAGGGAGGAGGATGAATGCCCAGGTCTCACTCTGATGAAGAACTGAATGCTCCCTTGTCACCTAAAAACATCATTCTCATTACCCAAATCTCTCTGCTCTTCTCCCAGCACAGGCACACCTAAGAGGAGTTTTCCTCCACGGTTTCCTGAGTCTGAAAGGCAGGATAAGGAGTGTGACAGCTCTCTGCAAAGTTAACTGGAATCAAAACTGAGCATTTCTAATGGGTTTTCTCTGTGCTTGCTATCAGGCCTGATCCTCATAAGTGATTTCTCTTGTCAGCGCTAAGTGGGTGTGAAAATATTTCTGCTGGAATTCAGAGCTGGCACAAAGACCAGGGAAGTGTGGAGGAGCTGAGTTAGGCTGAGCCCTGCCCAGCAGCACATTCCTGTAGAGCCAGGCACAAAGTTATTTCAAAAAGGAAATTATCTGAACCATTTTTAAAACAGAGATGTGCGTTGCAAAACATTGCCCTGATGTGGGTCAAGAAACTCAGCAGGAATTCCCAGGAATGGCATTCCCAGGTTTGGCCATTTAACAAGTGAGTTTAGAGGGAGAAAAAGGAATTTTTTGTCTCTCCGTATAACTCAGGAACTGTGCAGCAGGACAGAGTGGAACATTTTGAGTGTTCACAATTTGTGGTTAAAGTATAAAAAAAGATCCCGAGAAAATACAAACCATAATCAAGATCTATTAAAAAAAAAAAAGTGTTTCTCAATGAACCTTGTTACATAGTCTGGGTTTTTATTTTTATTTTTTAAACTTTTTTTTTTTTTTTAATAAATGAGGCTGAGAAGTGACTTCTTACAGAGTACAAGCCCCTTCAAGGAGGGAAAGTTCTTAAATCTATCAGAGAAAGAAGTGACAAGAAGAGAGGGTAAAAGGTTGACACCAGAAAAATTTGAAAAATTTAAAGAAAAAAATACAATTAAAAAATAGACTTGAGTGTGCTTAACTGGGGAAACCCATCACCAAGGCCTTGCAGTGCACATTTGAAATCTGCACTTGTGAAATGAAAGAGAGGCTGAGCAGGTGGCTCAAAGCCTTTTGAACTGTATTTTTCTGAGGAGATGCTCCCAGAACAGGAGGAAATGCTCCCACCCTGTGAAGACGGGCAGAGGCTGGAGGTGAGAAGGTCTCCTCTCCTCCTGAGAGGGATTCTCACCTTGCAGCAGAGGTGTTTTCACTGAGCTGGTCACACAAAAATGCTCTGTAGTCAGCCAAGACACAGAGCTGCCTGTATTTAATTGGAATATTCCCATTTGGTGACTGCATCCAGATATATTATTTTTTTTTTTTCATTTCTTCACTTTCTTTTTAATTTGCAAAATTTATCCACCACTACATTGCTGAATAATTCAGTATTATTTACAGAGTGTGGGCCAAATAATGTTCTTTGATGAGGAACTGGAAGCCTTTTTCCCACCTCTTGCTTTGTGCTCACCCACCACATCAACAATTATGGCTTCTCACCTGGACTGAACTAAAAACTGGATAATGTCAAATGTCTCTTTATGTTTCTGCTACTTCACAAATTATCTGCAACGCCTCTTTGGATCTTCCTTTGATTAGTCACAAGGTGGGTCACAGGAAGCTGTGTTTAAAGGACAGAACACAAATTTCAGGAGGGTAAAGAAGAGGCTGTAGGCAGGGAGCAGCTGGAAATGAGTAAGAAAATTAGTGAAGAGGCCAGAAAGGTGTATTCTGGAGAACCCTGCCCCCTTTTGTTCTCAGACATCTGGGTTTATAAATAGGAGATAATGGAATGCAAAGTCCTGCAGGAGCCGTGAATAATGAGATGGATGATGTACAAGAGCAAGTGGAGGTCACAGAGATAAACTGTAATAATGCCTGAATTTATTGGGGAGGGGAAAATGAGTTGGAAATGACTTTGGTTGGCTTCTTGTTTTAAATGGTAGGAAAACAAGATATATAAATCCTGAAAAGCAAAAGTTCAATTCAAGACACCGGTGCAAATCGAGAGTAATTCCATTAAAGGTAATGGAATTACGTCAGGGTAGGACCGGAGGGAAGTTCAGACCCAATTACATCTTGGTCCTAAAATGAGATTTCAATATTGTTTGCCAGCATTTGTAGTGCAGTGAGAGCCCAAATGAGAGCATCACTTTGCTGTGCTGGGTGAGCCTCCCAGCCCCATGGACAAGGCAGAGAAAAACAGGAGGAAAGAAGCAGAAATCATTTCTGAGTACAACAGAAAGGGGAACTGAAGCAGGAAAGAAGCCAAAATGTTAAAACAGAAGTAACCTGGCTCATTAATGCACTTTTTGAAATAGTGCTGTAAAAGGAAAAGCAAGTGCTGTGCTCTCTGTGGGAGCAGCGTGCACCTGGCCAGTGCTTTCAGTGTGGAGGAAAAATCATCCTTGGAGTCAATTGTGGAATAAAAAACAAAGCAAAACAAAAAGTTTTGAACAGGGCAGCTGATGTGAGACAGTTGGATATTTGGCTGGAAAGGAGCAGTCTTGGGTGACCTCAGTTTTTTGATCTTAGCAGAAAAAAACAAGAGACAATCTAATGGAAAATGCAGGGTAGGAAAACATCTCCTTTTTAAGGTTATTTCCTCAAGCTTTTAAAAAATCTTTTTGCTCCTCCAGTCAACATCCGAACAAATATCAGCTAGTGCAGTCTCAATGTTAAATTTCATCTTATTGTGCAGGTAAGGAATAGTTCTTTTCTTCAACAACAAAAGGAAAAATTGATTCTGCTGAACAGGAAACATGGAAAAAGGCCAGCATATATGAAATAGGCTTTGGTATGGTCAGTGCTTTCTTCTGGACCCACTGTTTTATTAGTTCTTTATTATTATGACTTAACATCTGTGAGGTTTCAGCGTTGGCTTCTAAGCTGCTCTGAATTTTTAACAATTAACTGAAACTGAAATACCTTGGATTTTCCCCAACCATCCCATCTGCAAACAGATTTTCTCAAGAGACAACAGCTGTTGCTGAACTGCTGGGCTCTTCTAACAAGGCATGTTGTCTAAACTCTGGTAAACTTTTTATTATCTCCAATTTACTGTCCAGGACAGTGCCAGGCTGGTTGGGAAATAGTAAAGGAATGTTAAAAATCAGCTCTCCAGGGAGGGAGGGCAGAAGGGAAGAAGGATATTTCTGCAATATTTTCTTTCTATTAAGAAAAGAGTTCCCTGATCAGATTCCCTGACAAACATCCAGACATTTGACAATTTGATTTTCTATCATTGTTAGAAAGCTGCTGCTGTGGATTGCTGGTTTTGTTTTCTGTTCTCAGTGAGACAGAACCAAAGACCTTTCTTTGTGGTTATCTCTGACATCTTCCAGCCCCCAAAATAATAATAAAGCACACTTCTGAAGTGGCATGAAATTAATACATTTATGCAAGGGACTGCTGTGGAGTAATCAAAGGAATACAGCCCACTCAGCAAATTCCTTTATGGGAGTTTTTAGGGTAGATAAGATCCTGCACTGATAGAGATTTTTTATCTTCTGTAAGAGATAATAAGAGAGTATGGCACGAAATTTTATCTCACCAAGGGTGTAAAATCTGCTGAAATCTTGCTGAACTGAAGCTGTGGCTGCCTGTGACAGGGACAGGCAGGGCTGGGAATGGCTGCAGCCTTGCCAGGGCCATCGTGGGCACTCTGCTCTGATGGAGCTGCTTAGAGAACCCCGAAATACCCAGCTAAATGTTGGTCTGACAGGGTGGAATGTATGGGCAGAACATTTCTGTTTGGTGATGCAGCTAAAAATATCACTGGTTCTCTTTAGCTGTTCCACCCAGTGATGACTTAATTTCTTTTAATTTTTTGTCATTAATGAGGAAAAGTAGATAATCAGGAAGCAGTAATTTTATTTTTTAATTTTATTTTATTTAAATTGTCTGGATGCTTCAGGGCTTTCCAAACATTTTGATAAACTCTTGGGGTTTTTTTTTTTGACCAGAGGTAGCCCTCACTTACCCTTGTAATGAAATGGTGAAAAGAAAAGGGTGATAAATTCTGGGTAAAAGCATCAATCCAGCAATCTGAGCAGAGCTCAACACATCACAAAATCATGTTGGTTGGGATGGTTTTCTGGTTATCATTTGGACCAACAAGAAGAACAAAGCCAGCTCTGCTCAGGCTGTTGGCAGCCTCAGGTGACTGCAGACCTCAGGGAGATGGTGGGACTCATTCCTGTCTCATCTCTTACCCATGCTGACTTCATGCCTGCAGCTTCCTTATCCTTGTGCCTTCTCAGCAATTTCGGGATAAGGGGGAGGGATCCAGGTGAATATTCCAGCCAGAAGCCAGTGCACAAATTGTGGGGTGACAGCAGAACTGATTTGTGTCGTTCTCTGTGCAGAAACCATTGGCCTGGAGAGCAAAAGGGCTTTAAGAGAGGGAAATCTGCCTGTCTCCATGGAACTGGTGTTTTTAAACCCATGGAAGGAACAGACACTCAATTCCTACAGGTTTTTTATTTACTAGAGAGCCACACTCTGTGTTTTGGTGCCTTCAGGGTGGTGCAGTCCTTGGAAGAGGTGGTTGGAAGGGTGGCTTGGATGTCACATGCAGCATCAGTAGTCATGAGTCTGGATCTCACCCAGTGTTTGTGGTTTGTTCAGCTGGGAGAAGTCCTGAAACATAGAAACCAAACCAGGAATGGGTTTGGGATTTGGGATTTCTGATACTGACTGTTTTCTCTCAATTAAAGAATTAACACTGGAGAGTAAGGGATCCCTTTCCAACCACTCTGCCCCCAGCCTGCAGGGAATTGTTGTGACCCAAGGGCAGGATTCTACATCTAATAAACTATCCCCAACTTTTAGTTTCAATGGTTTTATTCAAAAGGCTACGGGATTATTGATTCAAATCACTCAAAAGCACCTCAGACAGTTTGGAGTTGACCTGTGCCTTCTGTTGCTACAACAGCACACATCAACTTAGAGATTTTAGTGAGCTGGCAAGGAGGGGGAAATCTCTTTCTACTCTGCAATAGCTGATCCATCACCATTTATCCAAAATCTCATGTTTTCTGAAATTCCCCAGATTTTTACTGTACTCCAGAAATCCATTTTCAGGTGAACAAACTCTTCTGTTCATTTGGGAAGGAAAAGGAAAAAAAAATATATTTAGGATTACTCCTTTTAGCTTCTTGCATTTCAGCCTGACCCCGTTTTGATGTAAAATCCTTTTATTTTAAAAGGAAAGGTCAGTCACATGCTTCAGTAGCATCTCCTGTGGTGCTTTGGTCCTTCAATGGATATTGCTGCTAAATTCTTTTAGGGAGCTTCTCAGCTGGATCCATGTGCTCAACTTTTTGACAGCTGTTGCATAAACTGAGCACACTTAACCATTTTGTATTAAAGGCTGGTTTTAAGCACTGAGGCTACAAGGAAACACGTTTGGGCTGCTCCATCTGGTTTTATAGTGCACTGAGTGTGACTTTCTCTGTTTTCTTCTCTTTTTGGGTCCCTACCTGCACAAATGCAATGTGATTTTCAACACATGATTTTAAATATGTCACTTCCTACCCTGGTTCCATTTACAATGGCTCGTGTTGAAGCAAGGCAACAGAGGCTCAGTCTCTGGAATTTTTTATTCTGCACATGAGCCTCGATTCAGGGAGAGGAGAAACATTATTGATCTTTCATCAGGTAATTTTCTTTTAAGCACCTGCATTGGACTCTTAACAGTGGTTCTTAAGCTGAATCCATTTTCCCCCTAGAGAACAAATTTGCTATCAGCAGCAGAGGTTTCTGATAACGGGGCTCACAGTTTTCACATTTGAATGGATTGGAAAGCTTGGATATTTCCCTTGGCCCTCCCTGTAAACAGAGAGTTGCTGTATCTGAGTTCATTAAATGCTCCTGCCAGCAGAAAGGGAGCCTTGCCTCACCTGAAACAAACCTCAGAACCTGGTGATTTGTAATGGACTTCCTCAGGTCTTTTATTCTGTTTGTTTATCCTTTTATTATCTATTTGTACTCGTTTCTTACTAGGGCAGGGTCTCTTTGAAGTTTAATTTTTTGGACGACCAGTGGTGCATTTTAATTGTCGTGGAGGCACAAATCATCCTGGCCACAGTCTGAGGGGTTTTTTGTCATGGACCAGGGGTGGTGATTTGCACAACTCCTGTAATAACAGTGCCTTTTGGGTGCTGGTGCAAAATTTATTGCCCCACAAAATGGGGTCTTCATTCACATGGCCGCTCTAGCGGGTGTTTTATGGGCCCATAAAGTGCCTTGTGTTTTTGTAATCTAAGTGCTCGTCTGCTTTATGGTCTGGTGTCACTTGCAGGGTGGTGGGGAAGAACGACTTCTGGCACGCTGGAAATTATGCATTATTGTCACCTGAGAGCCTGAAGGATCTTTAAAGTAATGAAATGTGGGGCTGATGAGCAGAGGAGTCTCACCAGTGGCATTTCTTTTAAGATTTTTGCCTGTTTTGGAAAGGTAATCATTCCTGAAAAGAGACAGATACATTTATCTGCCTGCTAAATTAAAGTGTTGCTCGAAAAGCACTGCTAGGCAGAGGGAAATGTAAGGTGAATGGAAAGGACAGTGAAGGAGAAAGAAAAGTATTTGGAGATTTAGACTCTGTATTTTGAGTGCATTGCACTCTGTGCGGGATAAATATATTAATTTGCCTTGTACTTCACAGCTTGCCCTTATGCTCAGAAAGTTGCAGAGATGTCAGATTTAAAGAGGCATATGAAGTATAAGGGATAGAGCAATAGGTGGCAAGTAGGCTGCTGAGATCCATTTCTCTTCCCAGCACAATTCCTTCCAGTTATCTCTGTGCTTTTGAGAACAAAGTGCAATATAAAAACAAATAAAACCACAACAAAAAAAAAAATCCTGCTCTCAAGCAAACATATTTTAAAGCTGATTCCTGCCTTATATTATGTTCACATTTTTCTGTTCTCCTGTCTTCTGCTCAAAAAAAAACCCAAAAAAAAACAAAATCAGAAAAAATAGATCCTGCCACAAGTGCCTCAAGGGAGTGTGTTCAGAAAGCGCCAGCACTGCCACCAACATCGACTTTTATGCTTCACTTTGTACCTTAAAATGTCTCTTTGCTCCAGCTGACCTCCCTCTCTGCATAGCACTGTACTCCCAAACCCCTTCCAGCAGAGGATGAGGTAGAGGAGAGAGAAACAATGAAGTTGTGGAGCACTTGGTGTTTGCTCTTGCTGTGGAGTTGAGGGAGCTGCTCAGGAAAGTACAACAGGTTCAGAGAGAGCAGAAATGGCCCTGGTGAGAGCAGAGAGCCCCAGCCCACAGCACATGGAGCAGTTAAAGTCATTCTCAGCAGCAGAGGAGGTGATCACCTTCAGAAGGAGTCATGAAGATAATTTTTTTTTTTCTGTCCAAAGCAGCAGCAGTTTGCAGCTTCCCATTCTGGTCCCAATATTTTTTTGCACCAGGCAGGCTGAGAGCTGCAGGTGTGGCTCAGGACATGGTGGTGGGGATAAATGTGGGATGAATTTTAGGTGGGTGAGGAAGTGGTTTGGACATCCCCTGTCAGGGAAAATGTGATCAGAGGAGCAGAGGGAGAAGTCCTGGTAGTTTTTCTCAGTTGTTGGAGCTGAACAGGTGAGGGCTGGGAATGGCTGTGCTTTATGAATGTGTGGAGATGTCATGGGGCAGGAGGTCCTGTCCTAGCTTGGGTGGTGTGGCTGGGGAAATGTTTTGGGAATGCAGAATCCCAGAGTGGGTCAGGCTAAAAGGGACCACAGTGGGGTCACCTGGTGCCACCTCCCTGCTCCAGCAGGGCCATCCCAGAGCACAGGCACAGGATTGTGTCCAGATGGCTCTGGAATATCTGTAGGGAGGGAGACTCCACACCCTCTCTGGATGATCTATTCCAGTGCTCAGAAAGAAGTTCTTACTCATGTTCTGGTGGAACTTCCTGGGCATCAGTTCCTGCCTGCTCCTCTTGTCCCATTGCTGGGAACACCAAGCAGAGCCTGGGCCCTGCTCTGAGCCCTCCCTGCAGATGCTGACAGAGGGATGAGGTCTCCTCTGTCTTTTTTTGAGGCTGAATGGCCCCAGCTCCTTCAGCATTTTCTTATCAGAGATGCTCCAGTCCCCAAATCATCCTCATCACCCCCACTGGCCCCATTCCAGGAGCTCCATGTCTTCCTGTACTGAAGAGCCCAGAACTGTCTGCAGCACTCCAGATGTGCCTCATCTCCTCACCAGGGCTGAGGAGATTTACACAGGAATTTGGAATTGAGCATCTGAGTTTAGGGAGATTGATATAAAAATAGTATAGCAGCAAACTCTTGGTGTGAAAATATTTTTTGTTTTTTTTTTTTTGTTTTTTTTTTTTTTTTTTTTTTTTTTTTTGTTTGTTTATTTTTGTTTTAGGAATTAGAGAACTTTTGGATGACGTTTGCTTTTGGTGAAGTTCATATTGTTGGGGGTGTGGAAATGGGACAGAAGGAAAATTTAGTTCCTTCTCTGTAGGACATGTGAGAGAGAGGGTTGGGACCAGGGAGGTGAAATGTGGGACATAAATAAAGCATAGTAAGACTGGTTTTTTGGGGGACAGAAAGGGGTCTGTGTAATGAGAGGTCCAAAAGATGCTTTTCTCTTTAGAAGGGCATGGACTCTCTGGATGAGTCATGTTTGAAGCAGGACTTATTTGTGAAGTTGCATTTAAATCCTAGGTGAATTAACCCAAAATCATCTTGTCCCACCTGAATGGGGTTTCCAGATGGAAAAGAAAGAGATGCCAGGGGAAACCCAACTTGTGGGATCCATAAACATCTGTCTTGGAAGCCAAAAGCTGTGCCATTGCCTCTGCCAGAGATGGTACCAAAGCAAAACACATAGATAAGGAGCTGGCTAAATATTGGATTTCTTTGCATGTTGTGTCACTGTTAGTGGAGTTTGCATCATCTTCAACACCTTTTGTAAATACCCATCCATTTGCATTGCACAGACAGTTTAAATAATTAATATTTACAATGCACTATTTATTAACATCAGTGTGGAGCTTTATGAAGTCTTTTTATAATGCCTAAAAGTGTATTTCTGACAAACCTGGTGTCCCCAGTGCTGTTGTTTTGAAACATTTTCTTCATATTCTCCATCAAGAAAAGCAGTGTTAATCAAACCTTCCTCCAGTTTGGTCTGTGAACTTTATGGTGACATTTCCTTCATTTGTAACCTGGGATGAAACTGGGAATAAGGGCAAGAAAAGTGTTTCCCTTGCTGAGCTGCTTCCTCCTGAATCCCACATTCCTGCCAGGGCTGTGAGTGAAGCCACCGTGTCCCTGCACTGCTGCAGGACTTTGGATATTTTTCTGCTGCTTCTTAAAGCTGACTTTCCTGGAGATGATAAACCACCT
This sequence comes from Setophaga petechia, assembly GCA_024362935.1. Lineage (NCBI taxonomy): Eukaryota > Metazoa > Chordata > Aves > Passeriformes > Parulidae > Setophaga > Setophaga petechia. The sequence goes on along the minus strand of JANCRA010000193.1, from coordinate 391,642 downwards.
GGCTTTGCTCTTTGGACTGCAGAAGAATTGCTTGGTCATTGCCTTTCTGTTTAGATTTCCTGCTAGTCCAAGGGTGGACATTTTTCACGGCTGTATGAGACAGCCTGTTTGCTCCACACTGACAATTCCAGGGGCACAATTGCTGCTGATGCCTTTTGCCTCTCACTTAAATCCTGATGGAGGAACCAGGTTTGGGCACATCTCTTAATTTAAGCATACACACAGGAGCATTTGTGCTTTAATGCCCCTAACTAGAAATACACAAATAACCACAGCCAGCTGAAAAGTGTCTCAAGCTGTTTGTTTGCCTTTGATTTCTTGCTCACTTCACAAAATAACAAAACTCATCGCAGTCGTTTGAGTGAAATGGATTCATTTTTCAATTAAAATTGCCTAGGTTTAAGCAAAGTTGGGTTTTTTGGTGTTTTTTTTTTTTTTTAATGAAACATTTATTTTCTCAGATGAAAATGCCTACATCTCAGAAATTGATGTGATTTGTTCCGTTTTTGCAGATGTTTGTTCTGCATGCTCTCGCCACTAAAAAAATTTGGTGGCAAGAAAACACATGAACCATCAAAAACAACTTTTAAAATTAAATTAAAGCCTAAAAAAAGAAAATCTACATCTCTCTTTACCAAAACTTTTCATCCTCCAAGTACTGACTCTTTTATTAACGATGCTTCCATTGTGATTTCTCAAGGAGAGCTGAAGCAATCATTCATTCACATCAGTAAAGAACCCTTCATCTTCACTTTTCACAGTGCCCTGTCGAGTATTGAATGCATGTTAAATGCTAAAACCAAGAGAGGGAGTGTGGAAAGTATAATAGACTCCATTAATCTGCAGTGCCATTTATCTCCTGTCCATTTGTCTTTCCCACATACGTGTCTGTGTGTGTGTGCAGGGCACCTCCTGGCACATTTGTGCACCCTCAAAGCAATCTCTGTGGTTCTATGCTGAAACACACAAGCTAATCTACAGGAGCATAAAATATGAGTAAACTTGATTCAAAAGTCGTCATTTTAATCTTCATGAAGTCCTTGGGATTTGTTATATTTTGGATTTTGAGTGTGTAGCTTCCAGCCCATGTTCTGCAATGGGTATGTTGTTAAGAGGGAATTTGCATTTGTTGGAGTCCACACACAAAAAGATGTGAGGATGAAACTAAGAAAACATCCACATCTCTGCCATTCCAGGGCAGGGGAATTTTTCATCATGGAGTCATTGAATGGTTTGGGTTGGAAGGGGCCATAAAGATCATACAGCTCCAACCCCCCTGCCGTGGGCAGGGACACCTTCCGCCAGTTTCTAAAATATTTTTACAGTTTATTTTTTTTCTCTGTATTTCTGGACTACAAGCAGGACTCAGAAAGTCTTTAGTTCTCCCCTCCAAGTTGACTTAACTCCTTCTACAGAGCCCTAAAAGCAGTGACCCTGAGCTTTCCCTGCCCAGAATCAAAATCACCAAATCACAGAATGTCTTGGGTTGGAAGCAACCCTAAGGATCATTGAGTCCCAACCCTGAAAAACCTGGAAAGGCATCTCCAATCCAAGCTTCAGCAAGGAGCTGCAGCAAATCACAGGAAGGAAGGCGTGATAACAGCTCTGTAGGTTGAGTGTTGCTGAGCTGCTTTCAGTGATTGCTGCAGGCAACGCCGGCTCTGCCGCTGGGAATTGCTGCAGGAACACATCCCTGCATCCCTGTGACCTCTCTGTGGCAGATGTGGAGCTGCTGTCCCCTGGTTAATGCAGGAATGTGAAAGGCAGGACAGAATTAGAGAGCACTGGCAAAGCAATCAGAGCCGTCACAGCCTTGGTGCCGTTTATCTTGGGGCACTAAAAGGATTTTCGGGGCAATTCTGGAAATTTGGGTGAATATTTAGAGCTCATGGAGGGCAGCTGAGGTCCTTGGGCTGGGAAGGGAGGGATCTGTTTGTTTTTGCAGAAATCTGGTGCAGGAGGATGGTTTCCCTCAGCACAAGCGAAGTTGCAAGGATAGGTAAAAAGAAATAAGTAGTTTATCATCACCTGGAGGGAAAAAAAAAAAAAAAAACTATCAGGATCAGTAGGCATCAGAGTTCATCAAAATGAAAATTATGACAAATTAAATTAATTTCTGCCTCTCATAAGCTAAGAGGCTTACTGCATAATGAGGGAGAGGGAGGTGTAATATATCTCAAGTGCTAACAGGGCGGTTATAAAGGATTCAAGGGGCTCTCCCATTAGGAAAGAAAGTGAAACTTTTAAAAATAAAACTTCCTTGGGAATAGTATGGGTGGGAGAAAGAGAAACAACGTGAGAGGTGACTAATGGCAGTGACATTGTTTAGCTGCTTCCCATGGGGTCCTTTTTGAGAGCTGTCAGCAATGACTTGACAGATGGAGTCTGAGGTGGTGCTGAGCTAATCTGTAGGTGATGCAGGGTTAAGGGGGTGTCTCATAAACTGTTTGGCAGATAATTTCATTGAAAAGCACAAATCTGAATTGCTGGTAGTGGTTAATGAGTAACTAGCTGCCTGCAGCTGGTCAAATCCTGCAGGGGAGCAAGCCTTCTCCTTATTTCAGTAATAACTGCTCCTTTATTTATGATTATTTAATTTTAAGAAGCCATGATAGAAAAGGTATTTAAAAATAGGTATTGAAAAAGCCATGAAAAATTTTGCTAAGGTTTGCACTTCTGTGATGAAATTTGTGAGGGCTGCTGACAGAAATTCCTGCGTTTTAATGCAGAACCACTGAACAGCAGAACTGCAAACCGTGTTCCTCTCTAGGGATGGTATTTCACCCGTGTCAGAGGGGTTTGAAATACCTCCCCTCCTTTTCCCACACAGCCACAGACCATCCCCTAAGCTCCTGTAAGAAAAATAGTGCCACGTCTCCTAATACTTTCAAGTGACAGGTAAATTGGAAATCCATGATGCTTTTATTTTAGAATATTGTGTGGCTTGAAACCTGGAAGTAGCAGTCCATATTTCTCCTGACTTTTACTCTGCTGGATGATTTACACCTATGCAAAAGGGTTTGCTGACAGATCAGAATTAGAGCTCTTATTTTGCTCTGTTGTAAACTATTCCTCAACATGCACAATTAGGTCTTGAAGAAGAAAAAGTGGGGGGAAAAATGGCTGAGAAAGTCAGTTTGGAGCCAGAATAGGTAGATTTAACTGTTCTTCCTTTGATGACTGTAACAACGCAGTAAATATACTTTAGGGCTTGGGGAAAATTCGTGCAACAACTCAGGCCAGGTTGGATGGGACCCTGAGGAACCTGATCTGATGGGTGCCATCCCTGCCCATGGCACAGGGTTTGATCTCTGAGGGTGCTTTCAACCCAAACCATCCTGTGAGACTGTGATCCTGTAATTCTAAAAAATAACCTTTCCTCCTAGTTCATCTTCCTGCTTTGTTTACATCTGCAATAAATGCTTAGAGGTCAGAAATGCCCCCTGAATTCATCATGCAGAAACAGAGCCACAAGTCCTGGAAAGGAAAGATGTGTGCTAGTGCCTTTATAAACAATTCCATGGGTGAGGGGATGGATGTTAACATCTTTGGAATGGGTCCTAAAGTCTCTATTAACTTTAAGGATTGCTACAGAACCCGGACACTGACTCCTGAAACAAGTGGGTCTGCACAAGCCTGAGTTTTTGAATTTTGGGGTAAAATGCCAGGTTCAAGGGGGAATATGGGGTGGGTGGTTTGGGAAGGCTGCACCTTCCTGGTACCTCAGGCAATGGGGAAACGAGGAGTGCAACATGTGGCCGGGAGTTTGGGATGAAGGAGTCTGTGCTCTCCAAAATCCCAGAGAGAGAAAACCCCACAGGCTGTGCCCTGGTGGACTCTCTCCCTTCGTTTGGATAAATTTGCTGAACTCTTCTGTCACCTTTTCACAGCCTGATTTTCCATACATCCTGGCATTTCTGTGATTCTCTAGAGTGCAGTGATCTAGGGCAGAAAACATTTCCATCCTATAGAGGAATGTTTCAGATTCCTCATGATGGGAAGAGGAGAGGCAGACACTGATCTCACTGGTCACCAGTGACAGGACCCAAGGGAATGGCTGGAGCTGTGTCAAGGGAGGCTTAGGTTGGATATCAGGTAAAGGTTCTTCCCCCAAAATGTCACTGAGCACTGAACAGGCTCCCCAAGGACTGGTCATGGCTCCAAGGCCTCCAGAGCTCAAGGAGCATTGGAACAATTCTCTCAGGGTCAGGGTGGGATTGCTGGGATTATCCTGTGCAGGGCCAGGAGCTGGGCTGGGATGACCCTCGTGGGTCCTTTCCAGCTCAGGATATTCTCTGGTTCTGCTGTGGGATCATCCTGGCTGTGTAGGATACACCATAAGGCTGGGTCACCTCTCAGGTGAGGATTCTCTGCATCATTTTGGAGGTGCTGTTGAAGCTTCAGACAAAGTTTGTTAAAGATCCCACTGAGTCATGAGGTGCAGAGAGGATCCTTTTGCTTTCTAAACTACTCAGAGAGGAGCCTGGGGGCAGCTGGATTCAGGCTTATCCCCAGACTTTGTTAACAGTCTGAGTTTTACAACTTTGTGCCTCAGATTTTAATGGTGGCAAATCAGATATATGTCTATGAAAATTGATTATTTCTTATGATAAATGATTAGAACAAAATAACTCAATTAGGTTTATTTACTACGCAGCATAAAAGCTAAAAACAACTTATAGTATCAGACAGGGTAGTGCACTAAATCAAAGCAATATTAAAGAAATCATGTTAAAGCTACCAAAACAAACAATTATTAGAGATTGATGTAGCTCACCCAGGCCAGTGACTGAAGGCAAATCTTCTTCACACAGCCTTGAGGGATGTTGTTGGGGGACATATTTTACCCAAAGGATGAATGTCCACACACATTCTAAAGAGGAATATGTTAGAAAAACCCACCCTATGAAAACTAGACTGGACTTTTATAGTTTAGAGGGGCTGACTGCCAGTCATGTGCCTCCAGGTCAGCTTAGCAGCTCATCTGCCAAATCTCTGCCTCACTCTCAGGGTGTTGGTTTGAGGTGTGCCAGATGGGTTTTAATACAATTCAACAATACAATTCAACATTTTTAATACAATTCAACACCAAATCCCAACACATGGTGTCCTTCTCAGCTCACCAGTAATATCTTGAAAAATAGGGCATTTTTTGAGGTTTTTGACCACATTCCAGGGCAGAACTTCATGTTACAGGTGCCCCCCCACCCCCCTCCACAAACCACCAAGAGTCTCTGTTGGATTCTCTGTAGTTAAACACATTTATTAAGGGGAGAAATGGGAATAGGATCCTTAGGATCCATTGCTGTCCTGTGGGCAATGCATGAAGTTTTATCTACATGTATTTGAGGTTTGGTGGGTCCTGTCAGTTCCCACAGCCACGAGTCCTTCACAGAATCCATCTGTATGACAGGAGGAAGATGTCCTGTGGTGCCAATCTCCCTCTGCATATTTGATGCTCCCTTTTGCATCTCTGTCTCCAGCAGCAATGGAATAAATGTAAATGCAGCTGCTCAACCTACTTCTGCTTAAGCCACAGATCCTGCAGCTCAGGGCTCTGCTCAAAGCCCTCTGAATTTTACCTCTTTTTGGATAAGAAAACTGCAGTAAATATTACAGCAGCTTGTGAAAAAGACAAGTTTTGAGTTATGCTGAGCTATCTGGTTTAATTCTTGCCGATCCTACTTGACCATTCTTAAGGGCAAAAACAATTCCATTGCTGTGCAGTTTCCCTGTGCTAAAAAAGGGGATTCTGAATCTAATGGTGTTCAAACCACTATGGCAAAGGTATCTTTGATCTGTACCAAAAAACCCACATTATTGCTCTTCCATTAGGGATCAGTTGAAAATAAACTAAGCTGTATCTTGTTTTATGAGTGGAAATGGCATTTCCTGCTGGAGCTGGAAAACGAAGCTCTTTGGGATTATTTTAAGTATGGTCAGGCACGGTGAGGCAGAGAGAACTCCCTCCCTTGCTGGTGTTTGCTGTTGCACTCGGGGTCTGATTATTTTTCCACTGGCTTGCCCATTCATCAAGTGTCTCAAAGAAGCAGCAGAGGCAGAAGTTCAGCTCCTTCCTGGTGCTCCCTGCGGATGGAGGGGAGCAGCCGCCGCCGCATCTGCCTCTCCGCAGAGCTCCTTTTAAAACTGGATAAATAAATTAGAGAGATGATGGCTCAAAGAGCAAACTGTGAGCAGCTGGGGATCAGGGATTCACTGGACCATGCTCCTCCAGCAGAGGAAACAGCAGCCCCGGGGAACTCGTAGGCAGCAGTTTGGCATCCCCTGGATTATTTAGTGCTTGGTCTTTGCAGCGTTTGTGCACGCAGAGATGCCCAGCAAGGGACGTTTCCCCTCCTAAGAGATGTCATCTCTGGTGCTCACCCTGCCAGGGTTTGTTTTCAGAGCAGAGCTGTAGGCAGGTAAATTTTTTACTGCATTTGTATTTTAGGTACTTGGCAGCTCCACAGATGGAGTATTCACTTGCTGTTGTGTGGAGGATTCTTTTGAGAGGGAAATTTTATTCATGAGAGACACCCCTTTAATTAACTTCCACACTTCCATGGGGAGCAGAATATAAAGACAGATAATAATACTAATAATGCTGTTAATACTAATAATAAAAACAACAACAAAAGCAACAACAACAGCAACATACCTTGTTACCATTACAAATTAAAATAAAATACTGCAGGAAGCAGTGTTTTGAGACGGCTTTTTTTTTAAATTAAGATCTTAATAGCATTTAATGTAAATTAAATATAATCATTGTCTGATTCCTGAGCGCATCTCTGAGACTGAAGAATGAGAAGTTAATTGTGCTGACAACATAGTGGGAAGTGCCAAAATCAAGCACCAGCATGGTGGTTGAAGTGCATTTTGAATTAAGAGGTGGAAGGCAGAACTTTTATTTTTTTGTACTCCTGCTCCCACTTATTTTTTCAGCAGAGTAAAGTTCGTGCCCAGCACGAATTTATTACGTAAGATATCTAACATGAAATTTACATTACAATGCAAATGAAGAAGGCTTTATTTAACTTTAGAGATTGGGAAGGATCAGATGCAAGAGCCTAACAAGCCATTTTACTTTGGGGATGGCGAATTAGTGGTATGTAAATCTCTGAGTTATTCTGTGGGCAGATAATTTAATGAGGTCTGCAAAAAGGATGTCAACTCTGGCATCTTGCTTTCCGTTAAGAGGAATTAGGTATGGAAATCTGAGATTTGAATCTGCTGCTTGTAGAATTCATGCATTTGGTGGCAAGATATACTTGATTAAGAGATTGGGGATCAGGCTGACTGTGCACTCCTCAATGTTAGCAGTGTGACAGGATTCAATTCCCAGCTCCCTCTCTCGCAATGGCACTGAGGAATACCTGTCTGTGATAGATATGACCTGTTCCATCTCAAACTGAATGTGATGTAATTGCTCAGCTGGCGTGGCGAGCCTGGGATCATCAGTAAATGAAGTGCATTTTGATTAATTAACACAGAAATTGTATCTTAATTTAAATAAACAGAGGTAATAACTCGTTATTGGATCTGGTTTTGTCTTTATATGAGATTATTTCTCCTTCTTGCGTGGTGCTAGAGGAGTCCATGCCTTCTGTGTGAGCGTACAACCATTGACACACATCTGAATTCCTGTTCTGCAACTAAGAGATGTTCTCTCCATGTGTACTAAGCTTTCACTTGTAGGCACCTTGTATGAACTCACGTGTAATTTTATTTACTGGGAGGGTGGGGAGGCCCTGGCACAGATTCCCAGAGAAGCTGTGGCTGCCCCATCCCTGGAACTGCCCCAGGTTAGATGGGGCTTGGAGCAACTTGGTCCACTGGAAGGTGTCCCTGTCCATGGCAGGGGGTTGGAAACTGATGATCTTGGAGGTCCTTTCCATCACAGATCATCCTATGGTTCCATGATCCTGGACAGCTTTCCCAGCTGAGCTGTTTGCACAAAAACATCAAAGTGGGGAAAAAAACTGCCGAAATTTGGATTAAGATCCCAACAAGTGAGGTCTCGATGTTTTTGTAGTTAAGGTTGCGTTTAGTAAAAACTGTTTGGGGAGTGGCCTTGATCTTCAGAGGAGGTGCTGGAAGAGCTCACCCAGCTCTCAGAAGAGGTGCCCTCCATCTGAACTGACAGATAAAAAGGAAGGAGCTGTAGAGACAAGCTAAGGGTCTTCAGGACTGAGGGACCACAAATAGACATTTTGACATTTTTTAGTCAAAGAACCTCCATTCACTTCAAATCTCTCTACTCTAAAAAAAAGAAAAAGCACTGACAAATGAATCTTTTTGATACAACTGTGGCTCATGCTCATGTGTGTCCTCAAAGAGAGAAAAACCATCATTTTCTCCAGGTATTTCTTGAGGTTTTGAATGTAACCTCATGGAAAACCACTTCTTTCTGACTGAAAGGATATGAAGTGCTCTCTGGAGAAGCTTAGAAGCTGAGAGTGCTCTGTTGACCTTAGAAAACTTGAGAACTACTGGACTGAGCTAATAAATACCTTTGGGAGGCATTTATGTCTCTTCCCATTCATTTGTATGGTCTCAAAGAGCAAGGCCAGCAACCAGTACTTATGAACAATAATGGTACTGGAATGTGGGGTATAAAAGGGAGGGACACCCATGACTGGAGGGGTGACTGGTTTGGGCTCCATTCCTGCCTGTGTCAGTGCTGGTGAAGCACTGCAAAAAGCACTGCAAAAAGCACTCTGCACCTTCACATCCCCTGTGCTTTCCTGGAGACACTGTGTCATTGAGGGGCAGATGACCAGGCTAAGTAAATTTGTCCTGCTCCATTTCAGATTTCTCTCCTGAGAACAGTATTTTTTCCCGAGCAAGCCATCAGGCAACTCCCCAGTCATGTCTCCTTTGGCTGTACAACCCTTCTTTTAAAATTTGCAGTACCAACCATCTGTGATGGCCTTGTTCCCTGTCCACCCCCCTGTTTTCACCCCATCACTTCCCTTTGAATGGTTCACAGGCATTGTCTTGCTGCTGATTGCAGGAAGAATATTTTGGGCAGCTCCTTCCCAGTAATTCCTTCTGGCTTCCATGGCTGGTCAAGACCCAGGACTCCTGCAGCCCTCCTGAGCCTCCTTGTGCTGCTGTTGTTGTGTTGTCTCAATTGCTCTGCAGCTTGATAGATTTCTCCAAGTGTCTCATTATGCAATTAATTTCAATTGCAATTCCCATCATCTCTTCTCTTCTGCAGGCATGCCACCCAGCAGGAGACTAATAAAACCATCACGACTAGCACCAAAGCCATCAAGCAGCTGTCTGAGGTTGTCAGAGGCTCATCCAGGGTATGTGTCACTCAAGATGCTGTTGGGGGAGAATGATGGGTTTTGTGGAAGGAGGAATAATGAAAATAAGAAGTGGCAGTGGGTGCTTTAAAGCTGTTAAGCTCTGTGTCTTGCTATAACTTCCTTTCCTTTCAAACAAGTGTAGTTTTCACTTATAAATGACCCAGGGGAAAGCAGCTGCAGACACCAGTTCTTCTCCCAAACCTGGATCATGTAGAATTGGAAATCAAGAACTCAGCAACAAAGCCTTTGGCCAGTTCATATCTATCTCAGGGTTTCAGTTTGGGTGAAAATATTGCAGAAATCATCTGAGTCACATCACATGAGTTTGGCATTGGTTAAAGACTCAGTTGTGGGGTGCAGGTGGGTTTGGGAGTGTGTTAAGTGTCTGGAAAGGCCAAAGCCATGGAATATATCTGGATATGACACTGATTCAGTGCAAAGGCAACTTTGGGGGTAGATAAATACAGGCTGTGGCCAGATCAGAGCAGGATTTTAAGTTGGAATTTACTCCACTCTGGATTCTGCAGTTTACTGAAGAAAATCCCATTTGTTTTGTGTGCAGACTGTATCAGTGTCACAGGGTAGGAATGATCCCCATCCCATTGTCCCCAGTGCAAAGACTGGACAAACAGAAGGGTTTTGACCTCCCAAAAATTATTTTATACCCCAGATGTTGCTGCTGACTTGGCCTATGATGTGCATCATGGACAAGAACACAAGCAAGCTCTGGGGACCAGATTTGAGCTAGCGTGAGAGTTAAAGGAGAATTTTCACCCACATAACGTTCTGAAATGAAAACAAGGACAATTCTGCTTGATTTCTGATACTCTCTTGCCTCCAGCATCCATATGGTTTCTAAGTCAGGAACTTTCCTGAGTTCATGTTTTATTCTCACTCACTACCTGCCATTTTCCAAAGTCCTGTATTACTTCAACTCTGCTCTCACTGCCCTTCCACCTAGAAATAAGACTGCTCTAAACACACAACTCATCTCTGACCAAGTGGTTTTATAGCCTGGATTTATGGCACTTGCCAGCAGGCAGTTGAGATAAGGATTTAAAACCTGGATCACCCGAGGCCACCTTGGAAACCTGTGAAGGACCATGCCCAATTCAGCCTGCCTAAAAAAAATCAGCAGGTGATGGTCTACTCCAGAGGATGGGGAGGGAAGCCTGGAAAGACTGTTTCCACATGTAGATATCAAGATTAATACTAGAATAATTTTTAACATATTGCTTTGACTAGTGATGGATGGCAAGGACTGCTTTTTTTTCTTGTTTTCTTGCATAATTACATCTGAGCTTGATGAAACAGAAGATGCTGCCTTGGAGATATGGGGATCTGGGCTTTTTTTCCTTCTTTTTTTGTGCTGATCTCCAGGCTCTGTTTTGTGACATAAATTGGGTCCAAAGGGGAATCAGGGAAGGTCACATTAAACTCAATTACAGTGCCACACAAGAATGTCATTATTTGGCCTTGAAGCCCATGGGGACTCTCAGGAGAAGAGGTTTTACTGTCATGGGGAGAAAAATGGAAAATTGAAGGGAAAATATTTAAGAGCTAAGGAAATAGACACAGAAATAATTTCATTAATATGAGGAATAAACTTGCTCCTCTCTATTAAACTGTAAAGTAGTGTTTTTCTGCTCACTGGTCAATTATTTTAACTTTTTTTTTAAACTCTTCTTTTTAACAGTAGAGTTTTAGTAATTAAACCTACAAATTTTGATAGAAAGCCTGTGGCCATCATCCCTTACACGGAAGAAATTGTTCTGGTGGATATTGGCTGCTGGTCAGTAAATCCCTCATGGGAATCTGGGTAGCACTGCAAACTCTCCTCCCATAAAATACTCACAGCATGAAAAGCCTTACAGAGCTTTGTACTTAGTCCTCACCAATCCATTTTTCTGTGGATTGCTTTGCATGCACACACAGAAAAAAAAAAAGGGCTTTTTTCCCTCTTTCATCCTTATTTTCCACCAGTAACACTCTGCCAACGGGATGCAATATGGGATTTTTTCTGACTTCCCATAAATCTCCAAGTGCTGCTGGAGATATTGGAGTCAGGATGCCCAGCTGAGCAAATTGATGGTATTGCAGGAGCAAAGATGCTGCTCTAAGTGGATCAGTGTGCCACAAGGCAGGAGACTGATGGAAAATGGCTCTTTTAGGGCTTCATTCCAAACTAACTTCAAAGGATGTAAATAGAGAGGTAGAGCTGGAGTTCCATTTTTTGGTAGGGTGAGTGCTGGAGCATAAGATCTGCTCTCCAGGGTGACAATCTTATCTTATTTTGCATGTGAAACAAACATAAGGTTTATGGACCTTTATCTGTAGGATGGGAATAATGACACTATTGCCCTGCTCTAAAAATGGTTTTAAATCTTTAGATGAAGGACTGGGATATTTTTCTGCGTGTGAAAATACTGCCATTAAAATTAAAAAATGTTTATTCCATCCTTTATAAAATCTACTTTTGTAATCCCAAGCAGTTTCTTGAAACAGCTGAAATGGCTGGAAAGTGAACATTTCTGCTCATAGCTTTAGTGTAGATTGGGTTTCACTTTCCACTTGTTTTTTAAGGTCACATCCCACTTCTTTGCAACATTTCCCTCTGTAAAATGTGGACATGTGAGGTCTTGCATATGTGAAATCTGAAATCCAGGGTGTAGAACAGTTCCAGAACTGCTTGGGTTTGGTCATTCCCTCTGAGAGCAGAGATTTGGAAGCATGTTGGATATTTACATCAGGCTGTGCTCTTACTTCCAAGAACAGAGGTTCTAGCACTAGGGGGTTTTTTTAAACACTAGGGTTTTTTTTTTAAACATAGATTAAAACCTTGCTGGAGCAAGCTCCAGCCATAAATGCAGTGACATTTGGGTTCATGTTTTGGAAAACATGAAGATAAGCTGGCTTCTCACAGTCAGACCAAGGAGAGGGGATGTTGTGGCTGTTTCACTTTTCATGTCCAGTAAATTTCCCAAATGAGGTGATCAACTCTATCATGACTTATCCTGTGGAAAAATAACTTTTTATAGAAAGATCCCTTCAGGTATTTTCTCCAGTGCTATCTTGAATATCCAAAGTGGCATTTTATTTTTTTTTTTTAATTTAATCTGGCTTGAAAGACCAAGGCATCACATTTCCTAAAATAAAATCCTGTTGAATCCTGGCAGTCCTGGTGTGACTGATTCTTTTAGGATACCATTGGTACCCACCTTATTTATTTGGTGTCTCCTACCAGGACAATTTCCCATGGTCACAGACAGAGCCTACTACAGGATTTCTCTCTGACAGACCTGCTAATGAGCCTTTTTTTTTTTCCCAATATAGCAAGAAAGGCTTCAGCTGGACAGGCTGAAGAACCAACTCTCAGATGCCATCCAGAGATACGGAGCTGTGCAGAAAGTGAGTGTCCCTCCTGCTTCCCCTGCCCCATCTGGGAACCTGGGAAGGTGTTAAGTGTAATTCCCCAGAGCCTGGAGCATCTCCACAGGGCTGCTAATGAATGCTTCCCTCCCTCTTCTCTTCCTTTGCCAGTCAAGCAATCACAGTGTCATAGAATTAAGGTTGGAAAAAGCTTTTAAGATCATCAGATCCAACCATGCACCTGAGCCATGTCCCTAAGGGCCATATCCACACATTTATTGAATATTTGCAGGGATGGTGTCTCCACCCCTTCCCTGGACAGCCTGTTTCAGTGCTTGACAAGCTTTTCCCTGCAGAAATAACCCCAAATATCCAGTCTAAACCTCCCCTGGGGCAGCTTGAGGCCATTTCCTCTTGTCCTGTCCCTTGTTCCCTGGGAGAGGACATTGACCCTCACCTGGCTACACCTTCCTGTCAGGGAGTTGTGGAGACTGAGGGCTCCCTTGAGCCTCCTTTTCTCCAGGCTGAGCCCCCCCAGCTCCCTCAGCTGCTCCTCCTCAGATTTCTGCTCCAGCCCCTTCCCCAGCTCCATTCTCTCCTCCAGCCCCTCAATTCCCTTCTCCTTGTGCGCGGCCCCAAACTGACCCCAGGGTCTGAGGTGTGACCTCCCCAGTGCTGAGTTCAGGGAGAAGGATTTCCCTTGCCATTACATGATTTAACCATTACATTATTTTGGTGTGCCTGCAGTCTCAGGGGAGAGGGGATTGCACAGTTCACCTTTTCTGCTTCCCGAAAATGTGCAGGCAGTACTGATAATTAAAATATTACCCCAACTTCTGGCTCTGCTTTGCTGTTTGGCTGTGCCAGAAAGTTTCCAGGCACGTCTTGTGGTTGGGATCTGTTGGAATGTTATGGAACATTTTTCCAACAGGGATCTGTCACCAAGATCAAGCTGTTTAATAAAACAAACAAAGCCTGAACTGCAGTTCCTTCATCTGCTTCTTGCTCACCCTCTTTACCCTGGGGAGGCTCTGCTGATGAGCAGATTTGCTTTGCTTTTAAACACTGTAGTAATGACTTGAATTCAGCATCCCCAAACTGCCTCCTTCCCTGGCAGTGCAAGTTAGGAGATATATCTGGATTAATGAAAATACAACCTGGACAAACTCTGGTGGCTTTGGTATATCACTTTAATGAGTCTGACGCATGCCTGCAACAATGGGAAGGATATATTGTAATTATAGAGGTGTAATGAAATTTGGCTGGCAACATGCACTTAATAATGTGTCTCTACTAGAAACACTCTGGACTGATTGATTTCCCAGCACTTGCTGCCTGTGCTTTAAAAATTAAATAAATAAATAGGTGTACATAAAATTGCAGTTCAACAGCGTGTCTGTTGTGTAATAAAATTGCATCATCTCTAGTGCTGCCTCATATTTTACATTATTTACCTGTTCTGTTCAAGAAAATGAGTGTGGGGTCTTTAAATAAAATTATTTTATATGTTAAATGAGAAGTTGGTATTATTTGGGTTAAGAGCTCCACCCCCTCCCCCCCCCCCCACACACACATATTTTTTAAGCTTTTTTTTCCCCCTAATGTTCATGAGTGCAGTCCATGTGAACTGTACAGGATTGGATTTCTTTTATTTTAAAAACTGTCATCAATTCAGAAGTGCCAAAATTAACCACTGCAGTTTGTGAATGCCCGGCTGCCTCAGGAAAACAATCTGAGTGATAAATTGCTACTTATCCACGTCCTGGCTGTCATTCCCTAAATGCCTGTTTCAGTTTTGATAACCTTGTCATTCTGGAAGCTTTGAAGACTTTTAATGCCTGCAAGACTGAAGTTTTCAATGCTTTTATACTGCCTTGTTTTTTTTTTTTCTAAAGAGTAAGAGCTTTCTCTGTGTCCTTTTCTTTAGAAAGTAGAAGAAAATACCTTCATGTGACTCTTCCCCTAAATATTTGGACTCTTCTCAGCCATTTTCCCTCTGATTTTTTTTTCTTTTCCTTTCAACAGAAAATAGCAGAGAAATCCAAATCTTTGCTTCCTACTGGGCAGAGAAGCACCAAACAGGTGAGCTCATGTGTGTTTGGAAGTAAGTACAATACTAAAAAAAGCTGTTTTCTAACCCCACTAATGATGCTGAAGAGCTTGGAGCTCCTCCACTGCCCACATTGAAGCCAGTGAGGTGATTTTCCAATAGAGATGTGTGATGTCTTTGGAGGTGGAGGATAACAGGACTCAGGAAGAAAGACTTATGTAAGAGCTGTTTAATTATTCTCTGCTTTTCTGTCCTCGTGGGGCTGTTTTTCCATTCTTGAGGGGAGTTTTGTCTGCTATGAAATATATCAAAAAGCAGTCCTACACCCTCTTTTCCTGGAAGCTGGGCCTGTAGGTGTGGTGAAATCACATTCCAAGGACAATTTCATAGAAGAAATTAAGAAGAGTTTTTATCAAACTTGTCCCCAGTTTTAAGAGGGATTGTGTATTCTGCTTTCTTTGGCTACATTGCTCTGTGGTTAACTACTATATACATATGCAAATTGAGCCTTTTCCTTCTTTTTTAGCCCATATTAGGAAATTTTTCAATGAATAAATAATATATAGAATCAGAGTATATATATTTATTCTTATTTGTGTATACATATTCATATATACTCTGATTTGTCCATATATGATGCAACTATTCAGTTTCATATGTACATGTATGTGAATATATATAAAAAATACAATAAGGTGCATGTGTGCCAATGAACATATGCAAATTATTGAGGCTATAAAGATATTTTAGTGTATGTGTATATATACAGAAAAAATGTGTAGCTTTCATAAATAGTAATGCCAAATACTATAGATTCAATATCTGTATGTGTGTGTGTGTGTGTTGAAGAAATTTCCACAGATTTCAAAGGGAGTTTGGATGCCAGGAGATCCTTTGGCTGAAGTGAGGGTCCAACAGAGATTAAGTTGTCCTCTCAAATCTTTCATACTAAGAAACTTGTAGGCATTTTCAGCTGATACTGTGCCACCAAAAACCAGAACTGTATGTCTAATTTCAGTGATTATTTCTGATATTTTTGATGCTTTTTATCATTTAAGGGACAGTCAGCAGGTTTTCTGCTTTTCTAATGACTTTTCTCTCCCTACCTTGTGCCACCTGGTTTTCTACAACTTCCTTAATGCACGTAAGAAATACTGCATTACTTTTTTTAAATTACAAAGTTACAAAGTTATGCTTTGTAACTTTGAATTTTTGATTCTCTGTAAAAAAGAGTGAAGTGATGCCACTGAAAACCCCATCATTAGTGCAGATCAATGGACCAAAGCTTTGATATTAACTAAGTTTCAAGCAATTACAATTCTGCCTTAGACCTTGCTGCTTAGTTGGTGTAGGGGTGTCAGTGAAATGAAATTTAGGTCCCAAAGGGCTGATGAATTCCTTTATCCAGAGTGAGGGTTCCCACTGCTACCTGTGGAGAGATTGTGCACAGATGTTGCTTTTCAGCTCCATATTTATAAAAATTAACAGTCTGGTTTTGTCCACCAGCTGGTGATCTGTGTTGAGCAGGGGCATAAATAACACATCTTGTAACTGTGGTCAAATCCTACATGCATTAAATATTTATTGGGTCATTTTGTGCAAATTAACTTTGATTTGTTTTCACGCCATCTGCATTGCATCACTTCTTGTGTTTTTAACCAATTTTGGTTTGACTGCTGTTGGTGGAGTGGCTTGCAGGGAAGGGAACAGCTCTGTCCTTGCCTGGACTACCAAGTCTGGTACTACCATGGCCATGGTTCCTCCACAGGATTTGGGACACTGCTGGCCATTAACCAGTGCAAACAGAATGAAAAATGCTAATTACTGCCAATTGTTGGCATTGGGAGCAAGCCTGGATGAAACCAGCTTTTTTTTGGTGTGTTGAAATTGCTTGATGATTCTAAAACCAACTTTCTTTGGAAGCAAACAGAGTGTTAATATGGAAAAAAATGTAGGATGCCAGACTAAAAATACTCAACATTTTAAGTGAATAATGGTGGACTTGGAGCAAAAGGAGGCTGGAGGAAGAATGGGACAGAGACAACCCCCTTTGCCTTAAACCAGGTAGGAATCCAGCCACTGGGAGATTGTAGCAGGATCAGTTTGGTGGGGATCAGGCAGAATCAGCAGAAATTGGGCTAAACTGGATCAGCTCAGGTTGTTTCTCCTTGTAGCTGTTGCTTGCAGGTGAAGAGGTTTTGGTGCATTATGAAAAAGTTGGTTGTAGCATGTCCTGGCTGAGAGGATTCTGACTCAGAAAAAGGTTTGATCACACCCAAGAGCAAATCTTTTTCATGCAGTGGCATTTGCTTGGGCTGGGGACACACAAGTCTTCATGCATAAAAGGGATGAAAATTAATTCACATCTGCTTCAGCCTCCCTGTACGTCTGCAGCTTCACACATCTTCTCTTCTTCCTCCCTCAAGTACAGAAAGGAGGAAAATTAAAGGTATAAAACCTGCTGAAGGCAATGTGGTGCTGTGGATAGTTTTAACTTATTATTATTATTTTTCCAGCAGCAGATTGGCCAGGACATACAGATTTATGGTTCCCACAGGAACTGTAACCTGACCACTATGTGAATATATTAAGGCATTAAAGTTAACACCCTATAGAGTAATGCAAAATACTACATATGTTCAGGAGAGCTGATTTATGGGCCTTGTGAAACTGCACAGTGACTTGGTGCAGATCCAGCCTTGATTCAAACACTGCCTGCCTGCAGGGCTTTGTTCTCTTTTATTTATACTTTAATTTATTACAGCAAATTGTAAGAGGTCTGAAGAATACTTGTTTTTCTGGATGCCTGTCCCTATACTTTTCTCCCACTGGTGAGTGGGAAAGGTGAGATGTTGGGTAACACAAGCCCTAATAATTTCCCTTTAGGGAGTAATTGATTCCCTAGACCCATGTAACAGGTAAAAATTGCCATGGCAAGCCTTGGGAAAATTAGTTTCCTGCCCATTGTGGTTTGTTGTAAGTACTCTTTAATTGAGTTTATTTGTTTATAAAGGCAAAATAAAGGCATTGATCCAAAACTCCTTGAAGCCTGAAGTTATATAAATTCTTAATCAAATATATGTTTGTAGGAATGTGTTTGTGTATAGACAAATCAATGGAGTTCTATAGGTGCATATATTGGAAGACACAACTTTTTACTACACTAAATGATGATTGTTGAACGTGCCCTGTGGCAACAATTAATAAAAAAAGGAGAAAAAAAAAGCCCTTTCCCTTAAATCTGTGAAAGTAATTTTAAGTCTTCACCTACTGGTGACAAAATGAGACCTCAAAAGGCTCATTAAGGGGAATTTTGAAAGGAAGTTTCCAATTTAGGGGAATTGCTGGTGCAGCCTACAGCAGAGATTTGGGGATATGGTAATCTCTGCTCCTGGCTATTTTTGGGGCAGATGGGCTGCAAATCCCACTTCTCCTCCTGAACAGATGCACCAAGGTGTAAACACCTGAGGATTTCAGGTGTCCCCTGGAGCCTGGGACAGTGTGGTCAGTGAGGGAGAGGCTTCACAGCTGACCAGATGTGTCCTCTAAGGTGAAATCCATCCCACAGTGCAACAACTGGATATAACATGATAATCTAATAGCACAGAACTGATCATCCATAGTATTAAAATAATTAATGGTAGACTCTGGAAAATCCACAGCAGAGCAAATAATGTCTCTGAGCACAGGAGATGAAAAGAATCCTTATTTTTTTTAAATGTTTAAAAATAATTATTGTGCATCCAACATCATCTGCTTCTGATAGAATCTGTTTTTGTGCCATGGTTGAACAAGTTCAAGTGATGAGGCTTGGAGCAACCTGGGGTAGTGGAAGGTGGCCCTGTCCATGGCAGAGGGTTGGACAAGATGATCTTGAGGGTCCCTTCTAACCCAAACTATTCTGTGATTCTCTGCAATTCTCTCTTCTCCACTAATGGGGAGCAAAGTGGGTTTTTCTCACCCTGCAGACTTTGTGGGTGGTGCTCCCAAGGGAGTGGGAGGAGGGGAAGCACAGCTCTGTGTTAGCTGGGGAATGATTTTTTATCTAAAGCCACATCAAAAATCTGAACAGACTTTTTTTTTTTTTTTTGAGGAAACTTTCCTAGCAATATTTAGAAATTAAAATTACAGTAATTGTAATGGTGTAATGGCATCCCTCTTCATTTCCTGCTGCTCAGGGAGAGAGGAAAGGATAATTACTGCTTTGGAACATGGCAGTTGCCAAAAAGATGCCTTTGTTTCTTATTCTATGGGCCTATTTGACCCATCTCTCAAAGGTCAGTAAATTATATTTCTTAGGAGTAGAAAGATGGGTATAAATGTCTATTTGCATAGCATATACAAGCTTTTTTTTTTTTCCCCTCCTTACTGCATCAGTTTATTCTATCTTTAAATGGACTTCCTTCCCACAGGAAGCATCATTTCTCCCTTTCTTCCTGTGTTTATGAAGTTGTTCTTTTTATGTGATTAGAGTAAAATTCTCATTTTGGGGGCAGCAAGATCCAGTCCTTGGCTTTATGGAAGAATAACTTTTTTTGGCAGTAATGTCTGCATAAACTGCATATATCTATGTCAGTGTGTAATGATTTTGGTTATTTGGGCTTCTATTTTTACCAGGCCCTTGTCATGGTAGGTGGATAAGCACAGCTACAAGACTGTGCCACCCTGAGGATCTCACAGGCTAAGCCAACACCAACAGCTTATTTTGAACAATAATTAATGATGAGTTTTTAAAGCAATAGATGCTCCTGATGCTCCTCATGTTTGAAACCAGCTTCCACATTTGTGGGAGGACGTCCTGAAATGCAAAATCTAATTTCTCACAATCAAAATACAGCTTTTGCCCTGACAAATGGAGCTTTTTATTTACACATTTGTCTTATTGACTCTACCATCTTATCTCAGAACTCATCCCAGTTCCTAATGTTCCAGTCTGGCTGCTGTATCTCAGGAAATCAAGCCTTAGCTTTGGTGATAATTTATCTTGTATGTGTGGTAGTAATTGCTGTGTCTTTTCAAGGTCGTTTGGGATGCAGCTACTTCTGTAAAAAGTGTTATTTCAATAATGTCAACTTTGTTTTAAATGACTGTGCATCCTTTAAAAGCCATATTGTAATCAACCCACTCCCCTGTTCCTAGGGTTGTCAATATGGAGCATTTAAATCACACAGTTATTTTTTTCTTGACTTCACTCAAGTGTGGGCTTTTGTTTGGTTTTAAAGGGTTTGGTTTTTTTTTTAAGGCAGTCATTAAAGCAATTTTCTTGAGAAAATTTAAATATTTTCTTTTCTTTTTCTGCCTCTTTGGGGGTAGAGAAATAGATTCTCATAAAGGGATTTAATAAGTGGATGGAAATAGATTCACACATAATCTTTTAATTTGTTCCCTGTATTTTCAAGGGAGGTGGAATCTATTCTGAATGTCCCAAAGTATTCTTGCTCTGCTTCCAGTGTGTCTGGGAAGGGAAGGTCTTTTCTTCTCATCATGCCCACGATCTTGAAAAAAAAATTTCCAGTGGGCTTTATAGGCACAGAAATTCTCTAAGTAACCATTAAACTCCCCTTTTGTCAGGGAGGCAGCAGTTTTCAGCTGTAAAACTTAAAATGAAGAATCCTGCACCAAAGGCCTTAGGAAAACACCCGGGTTCTGGGTGCTGCTGATGGCAGGTTCTATGAGACACCAGGAATGCTCTGGGCTTCAGTAAAAACATCTAAGAACCACCCCAAATGCTGCTGTAGCTGTCATTGAAGGAATTCTCAAAAGCTGGAGGTATTAGCTTCTGGTAACATTCCATTCTCCTTATCCTACAAGAGAAGAAAAGTAAGGAAAGACCAAACATTTATAAAAAAGGAATGTGTATCATCAGGTTTGGGGGGAGCTTGCCATTACCTACATTGCCTGAACAATCTGAACATTGTGGATTTTCCTTGGCAGTCCTCTCCTAAGTGCTTTTTAAGGGACCAGCCCACTTTTGCCTGTATCTGCTGACAGAACCAGAGACTGCAGCTGCCTCTATCAGCACCCAGGCAAAGAACTGAATTTTCACCAGCTGGGTTTTGGTTAGTAAAGGTTTGGGCTTTTTTTCAGTTTGTTTGTTCCCTTGTGTGTTCTTCTTCTTTTCATATCATTTTTTTCAAATTTTTCCTTTTGTTTGAGTGAGAAAGGACAGAGGTTTCTGTGTGGGAGGAGGATGAAGGAGAGGGAAGGGGCTCTTTTGTACGAAGCCTCCTCCAGAGCAGCTCCGCTGGCTCCTCTAGCCCAGCTCTGACTCACCGCTGGAGCCACAGACCAAAGCTTTGTTTAGTCTGGAATGTGCCAGCCTCGCCCCCAGCCCTGCTACCACTTGCTTTTGTGCTCCCAAATGCTGGGAGACACTTTGCTGTCACCCCAGGCTGGCACAGCCCCTGCTGGGGGAGCGGTGACGCCGGGGTCGCGTGGAGGCGTTTGGGGCCACACGATGAAAACACGGCCGTGAGCCAGCCTGGCTGATGGGAGAGAGCACTTGGACAGGGAAAAAAATCCATATTGTGCCCAGAGGCTGGGACAGATCACTCAGCTGGTGCCCATGTTACTGTTCTTCCATAGCCAGAGACAGCTCTGTAATGTATTTTTTCCCCCACTGCGTGTGGTGGCTGCCTGGGTGGTTGCTGGTTTGTGTCTTGTGGAGTCACAGAATGGTTTGGATTGGAAGGAACATTAAAAATAATCTGTTTAAAACCCCCTGCCAAGGGCAGGGATGCCTTCCACCGTCCCAGGTTACTCCAAGCTCCATCCAATCTGGCCTGGAATGTTTCCAGGGATGGGGCAGCCACAGCTTCTCTGGGCAACCTGTGCCAGGGCCTCAACACCCTCACAGGGAGGAATTTCTTCCAAATATCCAATCTAAATCTACCCTCCTTCAGCTTAAAGCCATTCCCCCATATCTTATCACTCCATGCCCTTTCCAGCCTTTCTACCCCCTTAAGTACTGTCAGCCCCTAAATTTAATGAATGCTGCAAATGCACATCTGTCACATCAGGTTCATTCAAAAAAAAGCATTTTTCACCTGTTATATGAGATCTTGATGTGGTCTCAAGGAATTCTGAATCTTCTTTTCTCCTCAGCATTGCTTTTTACCCAGTGAGTGTGGGCAGTTCATGGTTGCAGTCAGCACTGCTGGCACAGATTTGTATATCTATAAATGTATATGTGTACTGATACATGCTTACATCAATATAATTAAATACAAATAAAAAATAAAATTAAATATACAGAGGCAGCTGGATGGACACTCACCTTGCTCAGAGAGCTTTGTCCTTGCATGCAGCTTTTCTGGGCAGTGAGGGCCACCTCTGGCAGCTCTGTCAGATCTGTGTGACAGCAGCTGGAGAGGAGAGCAAACACAGGCCAAGAGCCCAGAGCTGATGAAACGTAGGCTGGGTCTGCAGGATGTGTGTAGCCACAATGGCAGTACTATAATTATTAAAACATTAATTAAAAGCTTGAATTTTGTTCACTTTTTGGGCTTGACTCCCCTGTATGTGACTTTTTTTTTTAGAGGTATAATTATATAGTTCTGCCCAGTGGAAGTGGTTTCTGCTGGAGTGAGGGGGCTGCTCATGCAACCCCATCCACCTCCCTTCCTTCAACCCCACCCTCCCTAAGGTGCCCTGCAAGAGTCTAAATTGACTTTTGCCCTGGCAAAGATCACAAGCAGCAACTGGAGTAACAAATGTGAAATCTTACTGAGTGTGTCACCTTGCTCCAAAGTGAATGCAATGTTATTTAATACATTTAAACCCCCCTGTGGAGATGAATTATTGAAAGGAAGGAAATTGTATTCTTCTAAACCCACTTTGATGGCTGCATTTATCACATGATTAAATGGGGACAGCAATGGTATTTTCCCACTAAAAAATGTGTTTGGGAATATATTAACCCTTGCTGCACCTGGGTGAATACAACAATGATATTTATTGACCTTTCTAGGGCACATCTTATTTGCTTTCAAGGTCTAAATAAGCAAAATTATATCCTCCATAAAACCTAATAATATTAAACTCCTTTCACTCCTGTGTAGAAGGCAGTGATGTTACCTCCCCTATACTTCATCTCACCTGTGAAATCATAGACTAATGGAATGTTTTAAATGGGAAGGGACCCTAAAAATCATCTTATTCCAACCTCTTGCCGTGGACAGGGACATCTTCCACCAGACCAGGTTGCTCAGGCTCTTTGAATTGGTCACAATTATTTCTGGTTTGAGGAAACACAGAATCACACTTACAATTCTTTATTCTGTTCCTTAGCTGAAAACTGTCACCCAAATTCGTGTTGTTTTTGCCAAGTGATGTACTTCCAGTGATGTGCTGGTTTGTTATAGAGTTTCATCCTCACTTTTAATGATAATCCAGGAAATTCCTTTGGAGCTAACTCATAAAGCTGGACATATATCAGAGAGGTAATTTATATATAGTGTCATTATAAAACACAACAGGTTCTGTAGGATAAGGCATGTGGTGCAGATAACATTTCAAGTAGTTATTTCTGAGCTGATAGCAACAGCCTGTGTGATAAATAAAATAAATGTGTTCACCTAAACACAGATGGAGGTTCTCCACTGCAATCTCACAAACTTGTTGATTTGAGAAGGTGCCTCTGAAGCAAACAATTCCCTTAAGTTTAAGAGACTTTTTCACCCAATTGTCCCAAATATGAAATGAGGTGATGGTTCAGAGCCTACACCATGAGCAAACCCTGATGAAAATCCCCTGGATGTGCTTTTGTAGATAAGTAGGGCAAGGTGTTGGACTTGATGGTCCTCAGGGCTCCTCTCTAATTTGAGTTATTCTGTGGTTTCTATGAATGGAAGAACTGAGTTATGAGTGTTGCTCGTCACTGCCACTGTTGGGAGCAAATCCAAGTTGTGTGGTTGGTACCTGCTGAGCATCACCCTCATCCCAGCTCATCCCTGTAAGCTCTTAATTAATCCTGGGGGAGTTGATGCAGCCATGCCACCACAGATCCTCTCCTCCTGAGGGTGCTCACATGGGCAGCTTTTCACTTCAGCAGTGAGGTGACAGGACTGCATCTCACTGTGTCCCCTGCAGTAAAACACAGTAAAGCTTTGCAGTGTCCCCTTCATTAATTTGCTTTAATTAAAGCTGTGCTACCACGTGGTACCCTGGGATGAGCATTAAGTCACTCAAGTGAGCCTTGGATTAATTTGGTTTGGTGCAAGAGGATTTTTCCCTGCTAAGGCTTCAATTTCACCTCTTGTCTCACTGTCTTCTCCAGATGCTGGAAGGGAGAGCTGGGAATGGCAGAGCAAGGAAGGTTCTTCCTCATGGGCAATGGCAGTTGATCTTCTGCTCCTTTTTGTGCAGCTTCCCAAAGCCAAACTCACAGACAAGAGGTTCCCAAGGTCTTCCTTGGCACAAAGACTGCCATGGAGAAACCTACAGTGGCTGTATGGAGAAACTGGATGAAACTATAAGTGTTTATTTCCATAAACCCAGTTTTCCATGGGTTCTGTTTCCAATCCATGCAAGCCCTGGATTTTTTGTGAGCTGTGGTTTGCACACCTCACTTGGGTGATATGAAAAGTTTCACTGTTTTATTTTCTACCTTCACTGAGCCTGTAAAGTCCCAAATGTGATAAAACTATTGAGGTGGTTCCTAGAACCTTAACCCAATATTAAACTTGAAACAATTGAATCTCTTGATCTGCAACGTTTCTTGCTTTAAGAAGGATTTTCCCTTCCCCTTCTCCTTTCTGTATTGGGTTACATTCACATGCAGAGCTCAGCAGTGACGTGCTGAGAAACACAGATGATTGCCCTAAAAAAAACCCAAAAACCACCCAGCAAACAAAAATTTAAAAAAAATCAAAGCATCTTCTTGCAATCGCAGCTGATTTCTGGTGAGTGGGGAAGGTGTTTTCTCCCTTTCTGTGCCCAGCAGTTTGTAACTAGTTGGATGATTTAAGGAAGGAGAATGGGAAAATGGACTTTTATGTGCAGCAGGACATAGTGACCTCTTCTGGAAGCTGAGCACTGGGAAGTCTGATGGAGCTGTGGTGGGAGCTCCTAACTTGACCCCTATTTTTAAACATGATTTAAAAACACCACTGAAGAGCCAGGCACAGGAAAAAAACCAAAAGAACACCTTTTCCAGCATCTGTGGATGCTGCACGCTTTGGAGTGCCATCTGCTGGCACAGGACTGGTGGGATGCAGGAGCTGGGATTTACACTGCTCGCATGAAAACGGTGTCAGGGAAGCCCTGATGAATCACTGAGATGAGAATAAACTCTGTAAAGAGTTGGGGTGAAACAGGATGTTTTGTTTGTCTGCTGAAGAGAGAATACCTTGCACAGTTGTGGAAATCTGCTCCATGTTCCCCTCTCTTTACCACATAATATTAATGATTTTGTGTAATACATAAATAATAATAATGATGATGATGATGATGATGATGATAATAATAATAATAATAATAATAATAATAATAATAATAATAATAATAATAATAATAATAATAATTTTTTTGTATATATATATGACTTCTGAGGTTCCTAGGGAGGAGGAATTCGAGCATTAGGTCACATCTGCTGTGAGTTTGGCAGGTTTTAGTCTCAGCTTGTCTGGTTCTCATCTTTAGTAAAGTCCACAGGGCTGTTCAGGTCCTCTCCCTACCCAGTTCATGTAATTTTGGCACCCAAAGATGAGCACAGGTCTTTCTCATCAGCACATCTGCCTTAGGCACAGTAGGGTCTGGAAGACCATCTGATAAATGGCAGAGGGTGACACACTTCTGGTGTAGCGTGGGGTAATGTTAATTTGCTGTTTTGGAGTTTAAAAGGTTCAAAATTATCGAAATGAACAAGAAACCTCAGCTCATGGGTGTGAGAGCAGGTAAAGGTGACAGCAAATGGTGGTGATCTGTTGGACACCTGCCTGCCTGGTCTGAAAGGCCAGGCAGTCCCAGCATGAAAAAAGTGGGGTATGAGAGAGAGTTTTGCATTAAAGTAAAGGGGGGAAAGGGCTTTTTGTTTATAGAGAACCATATTTTTTATTTAAATATTTTGACATCTGCCTTTTTATTTTTTTTATATTTTTTTACATGTTTTGACCCAAGGGAACTCATTTTACAGAGATGCATTCTTCGTACATGGGATGTCATTTGTTTTCTTGTCTTACACCATCCTGTTTATTTTGAGGTGCATTTTATTTTGAGCTTGATGACATCCAGTGTTAGAAAAACCTTTTTCTTCTCCTTACACTGCTTGTTGCTTCTGAGCCTGCAGGCACTGACCCATTGTAGACTTGAGTTCACACAAAATCCCTTTAATCATCCTTTTGCCTTCCTGACTCTCCCTCTGCGCCCTCTTCCGTCTCAGAGCTCACCAGTGCTGATTTTTCCTCTTCTAAGCTGTGAGGAACTGGAAAACATTGCAAATTATTAACTGACCACCAAAACAAAGGGTTTTGAAAGTGTGGTTTGGAGCTGTGTGGGCTATTTTTGGAACTGCTTTATTTGGAACTGCTTCTTTGTTTACAAATTAGTGGCTGAATGTAAGACTCAAAAGAGGAGGTGAGTTGGGAAACCTCCCAGTGCTGAATTTTAGTAGATGGCCCTGCAGATCACAAACATTTTGCAAACTGTTTGTGTGCAAACATTTTCTGTTTACAGGGGGAAGAACCCATCCCCTTTTGTGGCATGTTGCCCCTGGCTGGACCAGTGCCCACCAAAGCTGCTCTGTCACCCCCTCAGCTGAACAGGGGACACAAAATGTAGTGAAAGGCTTCTGGGTCAACATAAAGACAAGGAGAAATCAAGAAATCACTCACCAGTTACTGTCACAGGCGAAACAGGCTCAGTGTGGAGAAATTAGTTTAATTTCTTACCAATTAAATCAGAGTAGGATAATGAGAAATAAAACTGAATCTTAGAACATCTCTCCCGTACCCCTCCGATCTTCCCAGGAAAACTCACTCCCGAATTCTCCGTCCTGCCCACCAGCATCCTGGAGGGAAGGGGGTGAGAAATGGGACCATTCATCACAAGATGTCCCTGCTGCTCTTTCCTCCTCATCCTCCTCCAGAGTGGGGCCCTTCCACAGGGTCTAAGTCACACCAGTAAAACTGATTCACACAGGCTCATCCCTCCCCAATTCCACAGCTCCTGCCAGGGTTCTCTGCCTTCCTCTGTCTTGGGGTTTTTGTTCTGTTTCTTTTTTTCTGTTTTTTTTTTTTTTGTGATTCCCAGAAGGAAATGGATATTGGTGGATCTGGATGTGTTCATAAGGAGGAATAGGTTGAGTAGCTGCCAAGTACAAGGATTTTTTACATGCAGAATGTATGTGTTTCCTGGATTTGTTTGTCCACTGTTCATCGTGAAATATTGAGGATGGCACTGGGAGTAGACCTGGCAAGTGAAGTCAGACACTTTTGTGTGGCCCCTCAGTGAATTTGAAAGCTCCTGTCTCTCTGAGCAGAGGAATTGGGCCATGGTCTCCTCATGGTGAGTGGATTTGGGGAACATCCTGTTTCTTTCAGTAGGGTTGTGTTGTCATTTTCCTTGGTTAGAGAACAGGAAAGGTGGCAGGGAAAATGAAAGTGTTTCAGGGAGATTCATCACATGTGATTTCCTATTCAAGAAAGTCATGTAGTCATTGCAGAGGCTGACAGGAAGTCATTTTGCAAAAGGAGTGATGTGACACCTTCCTCTGTTCATTTCCCTGAGTTTCTACTGAAAAGCCAAGGAATTGGTGGGATATTTCATATTTATCCACATCATTACATTTAACACCTCAGAGCTTTCCTTTTGATATCCTCTGTTAATTCCCAGCATCACAGCAGGAAACAAATCAATCTCCTCGTTCTCTGCTGCAAATATTTGGTGATGAGGTTACTGATAAGCTCTAAATTAGTTCTCATAGTTTCAGAATGCAAAGTTGTAGATGTTATAGACTTACACACCATGGCAACTGGTTCCTCTTGGCAGGTTGCTCCACTGCCTATGATAAAGATGACTTTGGCTTCATTTCAGGACCAGTGATGTGAGAAGACTGCTTGTCTGCAAAATCTTTTCCATCAAGAAAATTCCTTGTGCTATGATTCACTCATACCATATGTGGAGGAATTAAGTGCTGGGTGAGACACATGAAGGAAACCCCACAGGAGGAGAAATGATTTGACAGCTGATCCATAGAGCTCTTTCAGCCACCTCTAAAGAAAATGCTGTGATGCCAGTATGAGTTTCATTACACATCTGGGCTTGACTCATCCACTACAGTGAGAGAAGAAAGAAACCCAAAGAAATAATTAAAGTTCATTATTGAGTGTATATGAAATAGCATTATTAAAGTATCTCCCTGACATTTATTTATAACCCTTCTTCCTGACAGAGCCTGACATGTTTCACAAACACCACTGAATGATTATATATTCTTTGCCCAAAATCTGAGGATGTTGCTCTGCATTCTATTCATCACTTGCTCAGTCAAAATTTACATTCCTGCACAATCTGTACGTTTTCTGAGATCTCTTTGTGTAGGTATATTACTCATGAGACCTACCAGGCACATTTAAAATAAGTCAGGGTGGAAGGGCTCAAATTTCTTTTGGAGAAAGCCAAGTTCTTCTGAGGAGTGTTGACTGGGCACTGTGACTGCATGACAGGGTGAGGCTGGAGGAGAAGAATATCTCCATCCTCACAATCCACACGTTTTGGATGGCAAGATGGAGTTGCCAATGATGACACTTTTCCAGGACAACTGAGCTATGATAGCTCCTCTTGGAAAAATGCCTGTGACTTCAGGATGTGTGCAATGCTCAGAACCTTTTGTGAAACTCAGCCAAGTATAGTTTCATTTTTTGACCATGGCAGTGATTGTTCCTCTGTACTCAGCACTGGTGAGGCCACACCTCATGTGCTGTGTCCAGTTCTGGGTCCCTCAGATCAGGAGGGGTTGGAACGTGTCCAGGGAAGGTCAACAGAGCTGGGGAAGGGTTTGAAGAGTCAGTCCTTGAGGAAAGGCTGAGGGAGCTGGGGGTGTTTAGCCTGGAGAAAAGGATGCTCAGGAGGGACCTTCTTGCTCTCTACAATTCCCTGGCAGGAGGTTGTAGCCAGGTGGGGGTTTCTCTCTTTTCCAAAGGGACAAGGGACAGGATGAGGGGAAATGGCCTCCAGCTGTGCCAAGAGAGGTTTAGGTTGGACATCAGGAAGAACTTCTTCATGGAAAGGATGATTAAACATCAGAAGGGGCTGCACAGGGAGGTGCAGTCACCATCCCTGGGAGTGTTCAAGGAGTGACTGAACGTGACACTGGTTGACAAATGTGATTGTTCCAAAGTTGGACTCCATGATCTTGGAGGTCTTTTCCAACCTCAATGATTCTGTGATTCTCACAAAACTAAAGCCTAATCAGTGTCCTTGGGAGACTTGGCCAGGACACACCTCAAGGGCTTGTCTCTCCTCTGTGTTCCCACTGGTCTCACCCCCTTCTGTCTGCCAAATGAGACCTGAAAATAGATGAGAGGAGTATGGATTAGCTGTGTGGCTTTGGTGTATTAGCACAGCTGTGTTTGAGCTGAGCAGCAGCAGGGGTAAAAGCACAGGCAGCAGATGCAAATAAAAGGACTCCAGCAGAAAGGTAATGTAAACTCATCAGGGACTTTAAAATGCTGAGCCAGATCGATGCTCCTTTGCTGATGGAGAGTGTCACCTCCCTCAGCAGGCAGTGTCAGTGGTTCAGGGAGAGCTTCCCATGGAGAAGGCTGGTGTGCAGCCTCATGATTATGATAAAATATGCAGGGATATTGTGGACTCAGTCACCTTCCACAATTTGGTGTGGAAAATATATGTCCAACACTAACTGTGCCAATTTCTTCACTCAGTCTGATCTCAGAAAAATACAGAGTTTAGTATTTATCTGGAAAAGTAGTTTTTTTCCAATTCTTCTTCTTTTTTTTTTAACCCATTTTGTCTTTATTATTAGAAGTACTCTGGCCAATTCTTTTCCAGAATGTGGGCAGAATGTTGTTTTATCTTCAGAAATTACTGACAAATATTTCTAAAAGAGAAGAAAGATATTTTTTTGTCTAAAAATGAGATTTCCTGCTCCCCAGTAGTTGGTCTGTGTATGATAATGAAGGAGAAAAAACAGGAAAGTGTAGATTTTTATAATGGCTATTCTGTTTTTGGAAAGATTTTCTGCCTTCCTTCTCTCACCCTTCCTCCTGAATTATATCAGCACTAGTAAGGGTTCCAGTCCCTGTGAGGGTCCTATCTCAGCTCCTGTCATGCCTGACTGGAAGATCTGTGCATTTTTGAGGTAATCTGGATCTGCCTTTGGCTTCCTTTCAATTCGCTTCCAAGATTTCTTTAATTTTTGTCCCCTTTCTGAGCACCTTTTGTGTTCTTCTTTCACTCTTGACAGTCCCTGCTCCATTTGTTTTTTTTTTGTCTTCCTTTGTCACCTTCTCTTATTTCCCCCCATATTTTGTTCATGTCATTCCCCTCTGTAAAATTCTTGACAAAACATGTGAGAGCAAACAGCACCGAAGCCATTTCCTTGTGACATGTTCCCATTTTATAGCATATGATATGATCAGTTACATTTCTGCCCATAACCATAGGATTAATATTTAAATTGTGCTTATTGACATAATGATACCCATTGTGAGGCTAACAATATAAATATGCTGGAGGAACAGCTAGGAAAACAAGATAAGAGAGTCTCAGTGCCCAGGGGACGTTCACAAGGTGGAGAGTAATAGGGGAACATTATGTATTTTGCTCATCAACAATTTTTCAATGAAAGAGGATTTAAAAACTGCTGCAGTTTTCAGCATATTAAGAGTGTGAGGTGAATTGGGATTAGCTTTTGCAGTGACTCCGTGTTGGAGCAAACTACTTGTGACTCCAGCTTAGTTTGTGAAGTTCCTCACCTCCCTGGAGCCTGTGGAAGTCCAAAGTGTCCTCAGCAAATGCTGCTCTCTTCTTATTTGAAAATTTGAAGAGATGGGAAAGAAGGTTGATCCAGGATTGAGAGTTTGAGAGGTTAAAAAAAAGTCTGTTTCTGCCTGATTTCTGCACTGCCCTTTGGAGCTCTCCTTGGAGAAAAGAGTAGTGATCTTCAGAACTCAAAAGTACAGTGTCATGCTGGAAGGTAACCATCTGAAATGAAACAAATGTGTTCAGTACAGGTGTCACTGGATAATTAAATATTAAAAGTCAAATAGAGGTAGAAATATCTTTTGAGAAGATCATGGGAACATAAGGGATCAAAAAAGACAGCATTGATAGCCAGGGAAATTTTGCTATAACCTTCACTAGGATCAAAATTCTACCCTCACCATAAAATCCCAGGAATTATAAATCTCTTCTTGATGATAGTCTATCTCTTGATCAGGATCTCTCCTTATAACATGAAAGTTCAGCCTGAGGTTTGGGAGAGAGGAGGGTGGGATCTGTGAGGAAGCCAACTTCCACACTGTGGTTTCAGCACTGCAGTACATCCTTCTTGGTCCATATTGGGCCTCCCTTGATTGATTTAAATTGACCTTCAGGCTTCTTCTTGCTCCTGAGCACTGAATCCTGGCGAGGCAGAGACCTCCTGTCTGACCCAAGCACATTTCATGGATAATCTCTGTGTCTGTTCTCTAAACTCTGTAGCATCTTCAACAGACGCAGCACTGAGCGTCTGCTTCTTCCTCTCTCCCCACCACTGGTTTGTTTCTAATGAAATATTTATTAAGTGAATGATATTTGCAGTCAGAGAAGGAGATAATTCATGCAAGCAATCAGCTCTGGGTTAACTGGAGAATGAAAATGTCTTGGACCGTAGCAAAAACTCATAATCAAAGGGCTCCCCAGCTATCCATCAAACAATCAATTACTGTATCCATTAGTCCCCTTTCACCACACATTAGAACAATTTACTAGACATGCTAATGTCCAGGTCATTGCTCCTTAAGGATGAGCAAACAGCAGGGGCATCTATCAAAGTTTTGATGCAGTCTGATCTCACATAGTGTGAATATATAGCTTGGATCACTTCATATTCTCATGGTGTTAAGTCTATTAAAGACCTGGTCTGTGAGGGAGATGCTGGTTGCCTCCTGTTCCCACCAGCTGAGGGAAACTTGTCAGAAGAAGTTGAACTTTTCACAGGATTCTGCCTTCAGTGTGACAGACGAATAAACAAACTGCACATCAGTAACCAGAGGTGATTTTGTCATTTCTTTGTTACATTGGTCAGGTAATTGCAAACACGTTTTCTACTCTTGCTTGTGCCTTGTGGGGGAAAACAGAATTTCTTCAGGCAGGGGGAATCCCAGAGGCAGCTTCTAGGGCAGCACCCCAGACCTGTCTTGTCTCTCTGTCCTCACCTAGTTCCTGACAAATCAACTGGGAATTCAAACCATGCATGCTGAAGGAATCTCTGTTAATTCCTGCACAGGGTAGACTTCTCTCTCTGAAGGCAACAAGATTCTTTCTACAGCTAGCTGGGAGAAACAAATACATCTTAATGTACTCAGCTGAGCTAAGTATGATACATTGCTTTCAGTATAAATTAAAAATCTATGTGGCTTTTGGTCAGTTTTTTTGAAGAAAAAAAAAAAAGAATCTATGGGGTTTTTTTCATGTTGTTTTGGATTGTTTGGGGTTTTTTCCCCATGGTCTTCCACGGCCACAGCTGAGCATGTGTAGTGTAAATCTCTACTTCTGAGCCTGACATTCCAGGCTCCCTTTATAGTCCATGGCAGAGTCTTGTGTTAAGTAGCTGTCAATCTTTTTAATCTGGAGAACAGGGCTCTTATCTCCATTGACTTTATTGACCATGTCTCCATTGATTATAGTGGGAGTCTTAATCAGGAGCTCGAGGTCAGTGCCTCCACTGTGGGTATGTACAGTTGGAGAGGTGGATTTCTGGCAGTTCAATTTGCCTGATCAATTCAAACAAAGATATCCACTGTGCAAACATCTCAAATTGATGTTAAGAGGGATCCCACTTACATGTCAATACCACCAGTCCTGAACCAGCATCTGCCTAATTTATCCCTCCTTCTCTGAATGACACTTGATATCTGATGGAACAAAGTGGCAGCTCTGCTAACAGGGTAAAGCTCCTTGTCTCTATTGCCAGATTGGAGAAAAAGCCAAAAAAATGAAGGGCAGGATTTTATTGGATTGAATCTCCCTCTGGAGAAATTCACTTCACAGTTTTGAATAGACAAGGAGCAGAAGGAAATAAATTCCCTGCAAACACCCTTCCTGTAGTTCACCCTTTGTCCCTCCAGAATTCATGGGTTCAGTGTCAGTGTCTGCACCCATGGGTGTTAGTAAGGAGCTTCTTGTGCAGTGAAAACCTGGGTTTGTGTGATAAAAATCTCATTTTCATGCACACAGACTTTCAGAGGAACAGCAGAAAACTGTTGCCTTTCCAGACAGAGAATCCTGTTCCAGTGTGGGTTTGCAGAGAGAGGTCTCTTTCAGGGAGTGAAATATGATTTTAATTCAGTGAGTGTGTCCCAGCCTTTCAGAATCAGCTCATTACTTTTTTATTACTGTGGGAGTGGAAAATGATCAGATTTGAGTCCTTTGGGAGTGGATCAAATAGTTAGGAAAATTATCAAGATGCAACAAGTCAACCAATCAAAGCCCCATGCAGCATTTTTGAGAGTGGACTTTAACATGTGACAAAATTTCTCCTGTGTTTGGGTGGAAGTTTCCAACAGAAATATACTTTTATGGTACAAGCAATGAAATCTTGGAGTTTATGGTTTGGGAAGGGCTTTGGTATGTACAGAGAGAATAAAAAAGAACATGAACAGGGCAAGTCAAATAGTGTGAGGTATAGTCTATAAATATCAGATGAGAAAATGAGTGAGCTAAATTAAATAGTCTTGAAGAAGGTATCAATAGAGACATGATTATATGTCTATAAATATTTTCAAGGTGAAAATACAAATGAAGACCAGGTGAATTATTCAGAGTTAAATGACAGAATCCAGGATAGTCTGATGGTAGGAAAGAAACATGTAGGTTAAATGCTAAAACTAATAGAGAACACTTGTGTGGATGGTTAAACCCCCATCAGTTTGCAAAGTCAATAGCACGGTAAAGACAGAAGTGAAATAAATAATAATGATAGTGCAATAAAAATCTGTGGTAGAAATTATCTGAATGTTTATCTGTGGGCTCTCCTGCCTGTGACACAGTTAAGACATTGTCCTGATATTAACTGGAAAAATGAGCAGATTATGGACGATTTTGTTACATGTCACGTTCCGGGGGCGCTGAGCTGAAAACCTTTCAGCATTTTTTTTTCTCTTAATCCTTTTGCTGAATGCTTTATTTTGGAAACAGTTTAGGTAGCTTTTCAATCCTCAGGAAGGCCTGTATGCTAATGGGGTGGTGTGGGACTGAATGAGGAAAGGTTAACATCTCTGTGAGTGTATATCACCGAGACAGCACCGAGCACCTGAGGATAATAAAGCTGCTCTGCACTGCTTCCCTTCCTGAAACTTCCTATTTCTTGTCACCATTTGGAAGGTTAAATTCACTTCATCCTGCCCTGTAAAGAACTCACATAGGATAAATTTGCAAACTGCCAAATTGTCCCTATTTCATTCTCCCTGGACAAACTCAGAGCAAGATTTTGTTCCCTTTAGCAATGTTTACACTTCATATTTTCATTATTTCACTTTGCAGGCACTTTGGTGCCAAATACACCTCTGTGTCCTAATTTCCCTAATAGTGTTAGTTTCTTTTCCCTGAGACATTGCCTAGATCTGTAATAACTCTATCACTATTCTTGAGGAAGAATATAATTTTCTTTCTGCTGTTCTTGTGTTTTTCTCTAAACCAGTAAATGTTCTGACTTGATTTGACTTGAAATTCAAGTTGTCACTCTTCATTTTCTGGAGATTGAAGCTCACATCCTCTGAATAAGGTTGTCTGTTGTTAAATATTTCCAGTAAAACAATGTCCTCTTGTCCATGTTAGTCCTTGCTGTCAGAGCACACAGAAATCAGGGCAAGCATTTCCTTCCATTCATTTAAACTCATATTTTAAGGATGTTTACAGGTAGGGAGATTAGACAGAGTTGGATGGGAATTATCACTGGCCAGGTGAAAGAACCATCAACCCCTCCTGTATGGACAGGTGGGCACTGGGAAAGTTCTATTGATGTTTTGGGGCTTTAGTGGGAACACTTTGAGGGACAGAAGCCATTTCACCAATGTAGATGAAAATGTGATAAATGTATCTCTTTAGGAGCAAATGCTACAGAACCTTTTAATTGTAAAAGTTCCTGTCTAACTGGGCTCTGCTGTGCAGTGCTCTTCCATAATTGTACACTTATAAAGACAGCACTGTAATCAAATCCAAATTTCCAAGTGTCTCTATTTCATCCCAGTATTGCTACTTGGATGATTATGTCCCTTGAGCTGTAACATCTGATCTTTGGAGGAAAAGGGAAAAAAAATGTTGGTTTGAAGCATGATGAGATTATAACAGGAAATCAGGTCTGTGTCCTCCCAACATGAGAAGGTCATGGGCAATTTTTAGTGAGTCCCAAGGAGGCCATGAGGGTGCTCAGGAAGCTGAAGCACCTTGGCTGTGATTGCAGGCTAGGAGAGCTGTGGGTGTCCAGTCTGGAGAAAAGAAGGATCCAGGGAAACCTTAGAGCCCCTTCCAGTTCCTAAAGAGACTCCAAGAGAGCTGGAGAGAGACTTTGGATAAGGGCATGAAGTGCCAGGAAATGGGCAAATGACCTCAAACTGAAGTAGAGGAGATTTAGATTGCATATTAGAAGGAAATTATTTAGCATGAGGGTGGTGAGGCCCAGGTTACCCAGAGAAGCTGTGGCTGCCCCATCCCTGGAAGTTTTCCAGGCCAGGTTGGACAGGGCTTGGAGCAACCTGGGATGGTGGATGGTGTCCCTGCTCATGGCAGGGTTGGAGTGAGATGATCTTCAAGGTCCCTTTATACCCAAACCTTACTCTGGTTCTATGATTATTGAAAATGAGGGTTTTTTTGGGAGATGCCGAAAGCTGTGTGAGGATGACGAGGTGTTGTCCCATCCTGCTGCTCAAAGCTCAGCTCCTACTTTCATCTTTCTCTCCCACAAAGTGGGGACCTGACTCTCACAGAGAGGCAGGAACTTTGTCACTTTGTCCTGTGTCCCCAGCCCCATTCCCATCAACTGAGCTCCCATCTCCCCAGGGCTCTTGCAGATGTGTGGTGACAAGATTCTTCTAGGATTTTTGTCCCCTAGGATTTTTGTCCTAACTTGGGATCAGGCTTTTGGGCAGTAACAGAATCATCCTGGCAGTGCAGGGGCTGTAAAATGGGTAGATATTTCCTAAAGAGTCACTCAATGAGAGTGATTCTCAAGATCAGGCTCTGAACATTTGCTTGGACACTGAACAGTCCACTGAAAGCCTGCCAAAGGCCAGGAACAAAAAGAGATTAAAAAATTGTTGCCAATGGAGTTTTATAGGAGTCAAACATGTTTCTAAAAATAAAACTGGTTGAGCAGTCCAAAAACAAATTGCAAAATACAAAAGCAGTCTATTTTTTTTTTTTTTTTTAAAGAAGGGGACATATTTTCATTTCCAGCAGCTTTCTGCTCTTCCACTGCTCCAGAGTGGCACTGTGCCCGTGCTAGGGGTTGTCTCTGCTGAGGAAATCCAGCTGAATTTGGTTCTTGACTCTGTGTGAACCCAGGAAAAAAAAAAAAAAAGACTCCTCACTATTTTAATTGTTTTTTGTACTAGATGGGTGTTAATGGCTGAGCCAGTGACTCATTCTCCCTCTTGTTTGCCTTTCTAGCAGGAACCTGCTCACCAGCTGTGCAGCACATATGTTGGGAGGCAGAGACATCACGACACTTTCTAGACAGTCTTGATGTGTCTGTGAGCTCTTGCAAGCAGGGGCCAGTTCCACAAATGCTGGGGGTTTCAGCTGCTCAGAGAGGGAGCTGCGAGCAGGGGGTCCCTGCCTTGCATCAGGATCCAGGGACAAAGCAGAGCTCAGCTCTCAGACAGCTCTGCCAGCCAAAACGTGGTGTCAGAGACAGAAAATGCTGAGAAATACACCACAGACAGCATGGAAAGGGCAGGAACAGCTTGAGGAATGTGTTGTGATGCTATAAAAACACCAGTGAATTCCCTCCTTCCTGACAGCCTTAAAGGAAAAATGTTTATCCACTTGCTCTGTGTGTATGGAGATGCCACCTGAAGGTGGTGGCAGCCCGGGCAGGTGGCTTTGGGAAGGATGGGTGCAGTCAGGCTGAAGTTATTCAGTGAAATGGGTTTGAAAAGCAGAGCATGTTGGGTTACAGAGAGAGGAGATGTGTAGATGTGTGCCTCTGTTCACTGACAGTGTTTTGTGTCACTCACATCACTGTGGGAACATCTATTTGCATAGTAGATAAAGTTGCCAAATTAAGAGAGAAAAGAAGGAGAAGGACTGGAAGTAGGAACAGAGCAAGCAGCTCCTTTCTTCAATCAGACAGGGTGAAAGTACGTGGCAAAACGTAGCCCTCATGATCAACTGAAGTTTGACCTAGAAGCTGATGATCTCCATGTGCAAAATGTGAGTGTCAGCCCCACCATCTAAGCCTGGTAGGAAGGGCATTCCTCCTAAATTTGGTCTTCACTGTGGGGAGAAAATGTGCTGTGCTTCTTAAAAGCACATCAGTTATCAGAGAGCTAAACCTCGGGCCCCTGGCTTATTTTCTTTTTCTTCATCTACCACAGACAGGTCATTTAATTCTCCCACCCTGAGTACAGTAAGATCGACTCTGAACTCAAGCAGCCCTGGGTGATGAGGTCAGGATTGCTTAGAATGAATTTGGTGGAGTAATAAAGTCTTGAAGGCAAGCTAAAGAAGAGGAAAACAGTAGGAGGTATGAACTGGGTACTCTGTTACTAAGTCTCTTCCAGTTCCAGGAAACTGAAAAGATTTTCTCAGTCCTCATGACTGCAGAGACCTGCATGAGTAAATTTAAAAATGCCGAAAAGCAAACCAGCAAAATATTTTCTGTTAATACATTTTCCCTGAAATTAGTAATTTCTTGCAGATTCTGTAGTTGGAAACTGGTGGGAAGGGTGGTTTTCTTATTCAATTTCACATTCCTTTCATTCAAAAGTAAACACCTTGATTAAGAGTGAAGACAGAAACACATGAAGGATTCTAGTTAATTTAAATAAAAATGCACTTCAGCCCTTGCCATTATGCTGATTTCCCCATCCTGGCTTTTCTCATGCTACATTGGTGCAGAGTAATCAAATTTGCATAAGTTGAAGAAAATGCTGAACCCATTTCTGTATTTGCCCATGTCAGTGATGCATGCAGGAAGGGTTCAATACATTTCACTTGAAAGTTGTCCTTGTTGTGGTAGTTTTAAATTTGGCCTCTTTTGAGTGAAAAGGAAGAGCAGGGGATGGTAATTTGTGATTTCTTGTGATGCATTTCCTTCCCAGTTGTTGTGGGAAGCTCCTCTCCTAAGACAGCAGAGCTCAGATTACCAATCACTGCTGTGATCTTCCGTGTGAAAGATAATGCAAAATTGTAATATCACTATTTCTCCCCTCTAAAAGATTTAGAAGTCCCAGCCTGCTTGTTCTGTGCCTGCCTGAGGCCTTTCTACCTGTAATTGCTTTGGGCTTTTGCTTGGCATGGCACAGCTCTAAATTTCATTGAGCCTGCAAGGTTAGTTGTTTTGGAAGGATGGTTTGAGCGACACCATCTAATCCAATTTATCTGCCAGCCTTAACCTGGCTGTATTTTGAGGATAGTTGGGCCAAACTGGCTGCTGTGTGTCATTTTTTGTCCCAGGCAGCTTTGCAGTGCCAACCTGCCATTAAAAATGTGTCAGGCAGAGTAGCTCCAGCAGTGCTCTGCACTGTGGCCCTCCCTGCACGGTGTTTTATTGATCTCTAATGCAGACACTCCAGCCTCATTATTCTACACGCAGTAAAATGTGAATCTCTGAGCCTGGATGCTGCTGAGAATAGGAGATCCTCATAAAGGCTGTTTATGTGTCTATATGTACTATAAAGCAAGAGATAAACATCTCTGCATTTGCATTTGGTTTGAAAGCCAGAGCCAAACGTTACCCAAGGAGATGTGAGAGTTTGCAGGAGCTGTGGGAGGTGTAGTGGCTGCTGCTGGAGCTGGCCATATCCCTGCTAGAGGTGCAGGAGGCTTCTGGAGATTGGGGAAGACAGAGCAACTTTCCTTGGTTTACCCCCTGAGTCATGCAAAAGCTCTGAAATGCTCTTTTTTCATGGTTCCAGAAGATTTCCTTCCTTGGAACTGCCTGCAGTCTGTTGTACAAAATTAGCTCTGACAAGTGGGACTGGTTTTACCTGTGCTCCCATAAACTGGGAGATAACAAGGAATTTGTGGATGGTGCTGAGCATATCAAAGGCATCTCTAGGGCCTTACAGCCCCTCCATGCTCCAGATGCCTGAAATGTGAATGGAGCGATGGTCAGAGAAAAAAGAACTTGAGCTCCTTCTTATTCTCCAGAATTAGTTTTTCAGTCCAGGTGAGGGACTGCTGTCTCAAACTGAACCAGGAGCCCCAGATCCCCAGCCCAAGGGCTGCTTTCCAGCCTCTTGCTCTCCTTCCCCACTCTGACAGCTCTGCCACATCCATCCCAAGATACTGGGTTTGTATCATCTTCTCAAACTTTCACACACAGAAATTAAACCCTCCTCCCCAGGACACAAGCCTGGTGGAGTTTGGAGTGGAAGGAGGTGATGTAGAAATGGGTTTATGTTGACTCGTTCCAGGCTTCATCAAGTTCTCTTCTCAAGTGTCTCCATGCTGAGGCTGAAAGTAGAATTTGTGAGTGTCTTCCTCAGCCCTTCATTCTCCTGTCCCTGTGGTGTCACTCACCTGGTGGGCAGTCTGTAAATCCAGCTTAAATAAATCTTGGTCATTTACATCAACTCTTACAGTTATTTTTGACAAGACTGTGAGAGGCCCATCTTATTTCTCACCTTTATTATCCATCTCGTACCAACCTGAAGGGTCTAACTCCCTGGAGGGAGTTGTATAATTTTTGTCCTCTGTTGTATAATTTTTTGTCAATATCTTCAGGTTTTGGGGAGGATTGGAGAGGAAATTTTCCTTTGAAATCACTAAACATTTCTCTGTCACCTTAAGACACTTCTAATCTGACTCCAGTCAATATTTCATGACCTGAATTTATGGTAAGGGAACAGTCTTGTAACTGGCAATCAGGAATGTCATCATTGAAGTTAGTGATGCAAAAAAGAGCTGCAGGAGGTGCCAGGACACTCTCACTGCTTCAGGAGACTCCCAGATCTCTGCAGATGGACTGTGAGGGCTGGCTGGTGTCATGTTAGCTGGAGCTCCCATCAGATTTCTGCTTCTCTGTGGAATAAAGACCATATGGGAGCCAGAAGAGAGGTCATTTCAATGCCTTGCTTGGTGATTTTGTGTGACAAGAGTTGTCAAATTTGTGGTATTCTGTCCCTTCTGATAGACAAATGGGGAGTGAGGCAGGACCAAGGTTGGGAGGGGGTTATTTTCAGAGGGGTCTCAGACATGCAACTTCTGAGGCAAAGATTTTACTGCTGATAAAGTACAGACACTGACAGAAGCTGTCACCATCCAGATAAAACTTTTTTTTTTTCCCTATCAGCAGCTGCATGTAGCATCTCCCCATTGGTAGAATAAATCTGATAAAAAAATGTAGTTGTAAGCAGCAACAATTTTATCCTGGTGAAAAGATTTTATCCGACAAGAAAAATGTTGTGCCTGGGCATAATTTTTTAGATATGATGAACAGCAGCATGGTATGACCCTCAGTCCTAAGGATTTCGTATTAAAAGAACTACTGAGCATATCAGATATACTCAACTTTTTCCTCTGCTATAATTTTTTTTTCTTTTTTCATTGGCAGAGCTCAGTTTATAGATACATCTTGACAAAAATCTGCCAGAGGCAAATTTCAACAAAAGAACAACTTCAAACACATCCAATTAACAATTTATGAAAGGAAATCCGACAGAAAATTACACAGAGATTCACAGGGCATAAAATCTGGCACTAAATCAAATTTATTGTGGAAATGCCTGTACAGGGAGTTATGGCCCCTTCTAGTGTAGTGTCAAAGGGAACTTTATCTGTGGAGGCTCAGCGAGTGCCCTCCATCTGATCTTTTCTTGCTATAAATAAAATGTTTTGTCAGACATGGCAATGAACATAACTCAGAAGGGAATGAAGAGCACTGATAAGCCCAGCTATATGCAGCTTTCAATCAGAAGCATTAGAAGTGATTAGATTTCTTCAGAGTTTCAGATTTAAGATTTTTTTTTCCGCTTTATCACAGAAATGAGGGGTTCAGTACCATGGACAGCACACACACAAAAAAAAAATCACTTTTATTTGTTAGCACAGTGTACGGACCCTGATAGCAGGTCATGGTGACTGTATTTAACATTATTATGGAGCCATTTTTATGTCTGGAAGGAAATATCAGTCCCTCTGCATCCTGTTGTTTTACTGATTTACTCATTCAGTGGCCGTGGTTGGGATTTTTGGAAGATGTTAAGGATGCAAACACATGTAATTGCCTTCAGCAGCTCTGAAATTAACTTAGGTCACTACTTTGTTTAGAGAAAAAGATCTGTGTCTAGACCTTTACCTATTTAAACACATGGGTAGCTGGTTTTCTTCCAAAAGATGACTGAGCAGCAGCCCTTGCATTGTGTTTTGTGAGTAATTTGCAGGGTTATTTACAGATACCAGGCCCAGCAAGTGAGGATGACACATAAAGTTGACACAGGCCAAGATAAAGCATATTTATGGCAGAGCTGTGTTATTCCATGGACTAACCTAATATGAAGAGCTGGTTGCTGCCTCCCCTGATATCCCTGTGCTCCCACGTCAGACCAGGAAACATTTGAACACTTGTAAATTTGTAATTTTCCCCTGAAATTCAGACCTGCATAGGACAAGCATGGCTTTGAGTGTCCATTCGTGGGCACTGAGGTCCTTGGTGCAGCATCCTCGCTGTGACCAAGCAGATTTCAGCAGAACATTCAGCAGAACACAAATTTCAGCAGAACATTTTTCCTGTGTCTCCATAAGGAAAATTTTTGGGATCTTCCAGCCCACTTAGCCATGTGCAGTTTGGCTCTGCTCATCTGAGCCCACTCGTGAAGATGAGAGGACACCTCTGTCACTAAATGAAGCAGTAGAATAACCCCAGTATTTTTTTAGAGTCCATTAATACACTCTTCTGGCACTGAAACACTCTACCAGGAAAGTTAGTGTCCAAGGCACGTAATAATTAGTGAATAAAACACCCTCCGAGTATCTTAATCCTATTAAAATATGTCTTATAAAGTGTAAATTAATCTTTAACCTAATTTTAAATGATGATTTTCTTCCTGTAACACACCCTTTCTCAGTAGATCCCTGGAAAGCAGAAGGTGAAACAGTGTAAGACATTAATGTCAAAGCTTTTCATCTTCTGCTCATATTTTGAAAGATACTTGACTGTTTGATGATGATTTTCCTATTTCCTTCTACTTCTTCCATCACCCCACTTCCTTCACCACATTGTGTTATTTTCCTTGTCTCCAACAAGGTGATAATGAATTAATTTCATAAGACAAAGTCTAAATGTAGGCAAATGCAAAACTTATTTTGTTTCTAAATACAGGAATTGCGTACTTTTAAAGAGTTAAAGCAGAGTTAGAGAGTTAAATAAACATTTCCAGATCAAGTCCTCCCAGTCCTTCCAGTTCTCCAGTCCTGTGCTTTTCCATCTAAATGTCCCACGGCCTCACTTCCTGTTCATGCTGTGGGAATTGAGGGGAATTAATAATCTTGAAGATGTAGCCACAGTAAGACAGCAAAGGCTTTTATTTTTGGGGCATCAGTCCCAGTGTTTGGGCTTCAGATAAACCCATATTCAGAGAACTCAACATCCCCCTGAGTATTTATTTTCTCCTGCAGCTTTTAGAGCCTTGGGGCTGTTTAGCTCAAGGATGTGCTGTGGCCACTGCCATTTCTTCTTTCAACTTCAGAGCATCAGAAGCACTTGGTTTTCTTTTTTGTTGTAACTTTTGATTAGGAGTCAAAGCTCAGTTCAAGACCAAGTTAGAGGACCATGAACATTGTTTGAAGTGGAATCCTCATGCAGTTGTAAGGTTGGAGCCTTCAGCAGGGGGGATTTGACTATGTTAATTTAGAACTTGAGCCTCTTAGTTTAGAACTTGATCTCAGCTTCCAAACCAAACTTGAGTCAATTCATTCTCCAAGTCCAGTCAGGATTGAACCTGACACAGGCTCAGAACCCCAAGGCTGGGTGGAAAAAAACTTTGTTAAACCTCTGCCCCTACTTTTTGTGTAGATCCAACCAGTTCTTGAACAGGGTTTTAAAATCTGGACCTGAATATAACTGCAGATCCCAAAATAGAAGAAAATGGCATCTCGTGGCTTATTAAACAAATTAGGGGCTTTAAAAAAAACAAAAGGGAGAGAAGCCTATTAGACAGGAAGATAGGAGATGGGTGGATAATTTTAAATGGAAAGAGGAGATATTTAGATTAGGTATTAGGAAGAATTCCTTTCCTCAGAGGGTGGTGAGGCACTGGAAGGGGTGCCCAGAGAAGCTGTTGCTGCCCCATCCCTGAAAGTGCTCCAGGCCAGGTTGAGATGATATTTAAGGTCTTTTCAGCCCCAGCCATTCTGTGACTCTGACTGTGATCAGGTGTGTCAGAAAAAACAGGTAAACTCCACACAGTGAACACCATGAACCTGAGAGTTCCCCAAGCTGATCACTCTGCACTCACATCACTGCAATGATTTCCCCTTTTTTAAGCTGTGCTGTTTATCTCATAAACAAGGAAGATTGGAGCTTTTGTGTTTTGAATGTTGTAAGTTGAATCATAAAGTCTTCAATACAAATGATTAGGATTTCTCTGTGCTTGAGAAAGTGTCTAATTGAGGAAGAATTTTCAAGGAAATTAAACAAGGTAAATGTGTTATTTTCTCAGCTGCACATCAGTGTACTGTCAGAACTGTGGAAAATTGAATTTGGTTACTGGGGCCCTAAAGTAGCTCAGGAGAGCTGACTTCAGGTCCTGACATTTCCTTTGAGACCTGAAATGTTTCCTCTCATGTAATTTACTTTTCTCCTCTTCACCTTTCCGCCACTGTTTATGCCATCTCTTATATCAATATTTCCTTTCCCCACGCTAAAGCTGTGTAAAACTGGAAAACATTTACACTTCCCTTGCTTTCTTTCCATTCTCCCATCTCAGCAGAGCCCCAGGGCCCCCTTCTCTGACCTGCCCGATGATGAGAAGATCTTTAACGGAGGCGATGGCGTGTGGCAGAACCAGGGCCAGGACCAA
The DNA here is from genome assembly GCA_024362935.1 of Setophaga petechia. Taxonomy (NCBI): domain Eukaryota; kingdom Metazoa; phylum Chordata; class Aves; order Passeriformes; family Parulidae; genus Setophaga; species Setophaga petechia. The sequence continues at coordinate 347,501 of JANCRA010000193.1, read as the reverse complement.
GCCTTGCTCTCGGAAATCACGGAGGAGGATTTGGAAGCCATCCGCCAGCGGGAAGAGGCCATCCAGCAGATTGAGGTCAGTAACCTCCTCCCACCACCAGGTTTTGTGAGCTGGAAGTGCAGAATCCTTGTCTTGTGCCTTGCCCAACGTGAAGGAAATCCTGTTTTACGTTGCTGCCGGTACAGCGTCGCTAAAAACGGGGGAGATTAGCAACGATTTCTAAACATGGAAATTGATGATAAAAGGAAAAGTTGGAAATCTGTGTGATTTGTAATGAAAACGACAAGAATTAGTTAATGCTCATGAGCTGATGGTTGGGTTCTTCCCAGTGAGTCTTCCATGGCAGATTCTGTGGTGAGATGCTTTAATTGAGCTGGGTTCTGCAGAAAAAACAACTTCTTCAGTGCACACAATCCTGAAACTGGAATTTGTCACAGGCAAAAACCACTCAGCTTTACCATTAGAGAGAATAATAGGTAGACAAAAGGAAATAACTTGTTAACCTTTTCAAGTTATTCAGCATTTTGCTGTGTCAAAGTATTTGGATGTTCTTGACGTAGTTAAAGAGGACATACTATTTTTATTCCTCCTTTTTTTTTTTTTTTGAAAGCACTGTAAAAATATGCAATAAAAGAACAAAAAGGGGCCTGAATAAGCTGAACATCCCACATTTTTCTTTTTATATTTCCCTTTTTACGCTTTTGGGAAACTCTTGTTAGTTAAATTTAAGCAATAAATGGGTAAAACAAGAACATGTTAAGCCTTCCTAATTTGTATGCTTCCACAGACCTAAACTCAAGATGAACCAAAAAAAGAGGGCTTCAGAATAATCAGAACATTTAATTAAGAGCTATACTTTGTCCTTTAATTGGATTGGGCTAATTTTATCAGGATAGATTTTGGGTTGCAGTACAGCAGGAACTGTGATTGAGTTAATAGTGCAAGAAGGGGACAAAAGTTCCTGCTGGGGGTTGGTGCTTCCAGCTTGGGACCTCTGTTTGCAAACAGTGATGGCCACATATGACTCAGCTCTCCAAGTCAGAAATTTTGACAGTTTTATGGGAGCAGGTCAAGGTCAGTGTTTGTCTAATTTCTGTTGTGGTTCACTGAGCAGAGATGAATGAGCTGTGTGGACTTGTGTCCATTACTGGGGGTGAAACTGTCAATGAATATTGTCACACTGAGTATCTTTGGCTGTGAATTGTCATTTTGCATTGCAAGGGATCTCAGTGCATCCAGCAGGACAAACTGTAGGGAACTTTGTTGCAAAGAAAATGCATGTTTTGGGGTGTTCCTGCACGTTGATGTTCAGGAGGGATGGTTGCAAATGTATTTCTGAAATGATCTTGTGAGCAGCACCACCAGCTCACTGGGGATATGTGAGAACAGTCTGAGCAGAATCTTGTCCTGAGTTGTGTGGGATGACCCTCCTTGAGCAGGGATGTTGGACCAGATGACCCCACTGTGGTGCCTCAGCCATTCTGTGGTTCTGTGATTTTTGTGATCCTTTTGTTTCAAATATAATCTGAGACTTTTTTAGTTTGTCTTTACATTGCCTCTGTCCTCCTCAGAGAAAAAATCCCACATTTAGTAGTTGCCTATTAGGCAGTGGGGAATGACAACCCCAAAGACTGCCTCAAGCCCACCAGCTTTGTAAAGTCAAAACGTGCAGTTGTGTCTCCTTAGAGAGATCTTTATTTATTCTGCTGATTAAATCCCATTTCTGTGCCACAATCTCATGTCTCTGCACCAAGTTGCACTGGACCAGATGGCCATGGTGGAGTAGTTGAGAGGGGTGAAGTGAATCAAATCACAATCCTAAATAACTTCAAAAAAAAAAAAATCTACATTCATGTATTGTGCAGGGTTTGTATCTGTTGATTTGATCCTGGATACTTTTCTGCCTAATATGAATTTGCCTCTGAATAGCTTAGTTTATGCAATTAATTATTTAGTCAGCTTAAGCAGTTAATGATGTTCAGGCTTTTGCTTCCTGAGAATTACCCATTTTTTCCCCATCTCCTCTCTCCATTTTGCTTTGCTCTCAAAGATCCCTGTTCATCCTCTAACGAGGGCTGCATTCCACAAACATTATTTCAAATGTAGTTTAAACATTTCTCCTCAGGGGGAAAATATTTAGGACCGATGGTATTTTGTTTAACATCTCTTTTGAAAGAAATATAATGAAAATGAGGTTTTTTGGACAGCATTGTTCCTCTCCCCAGCTGTATTTGAATAAGCAGATGGTGCTTTTAAATAATTTTCACTGTGTTTTGTTTTTCTGTTTGTTGACCCACATGAGCATATTTCTTGTGAAAGGACTCATCTTGCACATTAAAACTTTCCTGTTTTCAGTAGAAATTGTGGGTACACAGAGGATTTCTTGGGCTCACAGTCACCACAGCAAATTTTTTCCAGTATATTTTCACAACCAGTGAGTAGCCAAGAAGGTTAAAATCACACATTATTCCTAACTGTCAAACATAACTAATAAACTAAATTTATTGCCCATTTGATGCATAGCATTTGTTGTCCTTTGTTCTTTGGGGACCAGGATGAAAAACACAGCTGTGCAGGACTTGTTTTGTGCAAGTAGATTGGGATTTCCATGTTGCTGCATATCCAGCACCAGAAACATGCAGATTTTGAGTAGCACAGGAGACATTGAAAGAACATCACATCTTCTGATTGCACACAACTTTAGAGAAGCTCATGGTGCTGGTACCAGTTATGGGACTTTTTTTAAGAGACACTGAATTTACCCTTTTTGCAAGAAAAGCTTTCTTCTTTGCTGAAGAAATCCAGAAATAAATTCTCTTTTCATCTTGTGTCCTGAAAAACAGATATAAAATTGTGCCTATAACAGACATTTTCTTAATGTTCCAATGACTTTTTCCCACTTGTGTGTTTTCCAAAATCTCTTCAGAGGTTTGGGTTAATGGGACATTGTTCTCTGTCAGGAACATCCCTCGAGGCACTTTGCAGTTCACAGTTTCCACCTAGACAGATAACAGCCAAGTCAAAAGTTCACCTGGCTGTTCATTTTATTTAAATGTGTTCCTTTTGCTATTGCTTGCAGATTAAAACCAGAGACGTCTGCAAGGGAGATGTCTCGCCAAAACTTTACATTTCGGATAAAGATCTTTATTGCTTGGAAATGTCAAAATCTGGTAGGACACAGCAGCCTTGACACAAGTGTTATTTCTTAAAATATTGCTTTGAACTGTTATATAAAACCTATTTTAACTTGAACTGTATTGGCAGTGAATAATAGATGCCATAACAGCTTTATATATAGCACTGTAAAATGTGCCATCAGAAATACATGAGCTGAACTGTAATGTGCATTGTCAGTGCTCAGTGCTGGCACAAGCTCTGTCATAGCAAATATATATAGATAATATATGTAATTTACCATCCCATACCTTTCATTTGCACCTGTGGTCATCTGAAAAATGGGAGGAGATAAAAGTTTGAGAAAAAATGGATAAGCACTGAATGGGGAACTTCACAGAATTTCAGCTGGTGACTGGAAAGACCTATAAAAAAAAAGATTCTAAATGCTGTATTGATTCAGAAAGCCTCCCATTATCCCCCTCATGGAGATAGCTTACCCTGGGGTGATGAGAAAGGAAAATGAGGAAAACCTCCCCCAAGGTGGTCCACCAACCATTTTCCTCTCTCACAGTATTTCCCATCCCCATGCTCTGCTTCCAGAGTGGGCATTCTCCTACCCTGGAGAGTGGGAGTTGACTCTTCCCATGGCACAGGGGTTGGAACAAAATTATCTTTAAGGTCCCTTCCAACCCAAACCACTCTGTGATTCCATGATATCCTGAGGAAAGCAAAGCCCATCCCAGGAACTGCATTTCAGATGATGCATCCTTTGGCAAAATAGAAGGAGAGATGGATAGGTTGTGGCAACAGGTGTGAGGAAAATGCTTATATTTTTAGGAGAGGTTGTTCCCTCTGGGTCGTTGTTGAGAAATGTTGATGTTTATTCCCTATCTGTTTTGAAGAGAAGTGATAGATGCCAGCCTCCACGCCTGTCACTCAAGCCTTTGTAGGCAGACAGAAAATGAAGCACAATAAAAATAAAACAAAAGAAAGCCCCACAGAGTCTGGCAGAGTGTGTTTGTTAGTTCAAACATGTTCCTTGTTCCCTCATTACCACGTATCATTTCTTGCTGAGGGCTGTTTTCGGTAAAATCTCTCACCGATGGTTGCAGTTTAGAGAGAGTTTAGTGCAAGCTATTTTATACCTTTCATCAGCTTCAATAGTCCAGGGCTTTGACTTATGAGGGCTCTGCCTGTCTCTTCACAGAGGCTTTTTTGACTCACAGTAATGTATAAATAACACAAGATCATGACAAGCACCATCCGTGAACGATCCGGCGCCGTGTGAGTGTCGAGCTCTCCCGGTGACAGCATTGGGGACCCCAATTATCCTGAGCTGCAGAGCTGACTGCCAGGTTGACATGGCCATCCCTGGGACTGGTATTGAGTTGTTCCCTAAAGAACCAGCTCCAGTATGCTGCCCAGTCTAATTTAAAATGACCCGAGCTGCAGGACTGCTACCATTTATTTCGGGAGACTATTTCACGGTCCAGCAGGCTTCGGTGTTGATGAAATGCTTCCCTCTGTTCTTGCTAAAGATCCCTTTCTCATTCTCGGCTTTTTACACCTAGTGAAACTCTGCTGGACCCTGCAAATAATTCTTCTTCCCTTTTGGCTTTTAAACTCTTCAAATGCTAGCAGTTATCCTCCTCTTCACAAGTTGGTCTCCCTGGCTTTTCAGTCACTTCAGCGCTCTCTTCTCAATTATTTCCCATTTGTTAGTTCTTTGCTCCTGCAGCAGCAGACTGTATATAGGATTTTGGTGTTGTACCAGAGCTGAACAGAAGAGATGTGTAAAAAGCACTGTGATCCAGTTCAGAGATTACAAGTCCTGATGGAAAATTTTTAGATAATTCCTGAACTAGTAAATTAAACTCAGCAAAGATAGTAGAACATGTTCGTTACACTTTTTAATTGTTGAGCATATCCTGACAGACTTTTGACCCAGATTAGCCAGTGCTTACCCAGTTTTTGACTCAGTTTTGAGAGGTATTATTTTCTAGAGGCAGTTTTGGTGCAGCCACACTGTTCAGAGGGTAAAGGGATTTAATGATGTGCATGCAATGAAGTGCAGTTTCAGTGCCTGAGAGCTGACATTTCCCATGTCCTTGCACAGCTGCAGCCCTATTGATTTATGAGTTGATCACAAAAATTTCCTCTAGTCCTCGCTGACATTTTGGGAAGAGGGAGAGCAAGGTGAATTAGGGGTGAATTTTGTGGGAAACTCTGCAAGCCTGAGGGCGAAATGAGGTGTAGTGAAAGTAGCAGCTGGCCTCTTAGAAAATGTGGAGAAGCCTCAGCAAGCCTGGAGAACAAAGAGCAGCCTATCCTAGTGGAATCCTGCCGTGGCCATTTCCATTGAATATTGATTTGACTGTGCCTCCCTCTCTGTGCCCCTGTGGCCTCCAACAATCCTGCTTGCTGTAAGGGACTTCCTTTCATGTCAAAACCACTCAATCTGCACATCTTCAGCATGTTGCTTTCAAACTGCCACTGTCGTGCCAGGCACATCTGAAAAGTTTCATTCTTTTTAGATGCAGGGCTTCTGTGATGTTCACAGAATATCCTGAGCTGGAAGGGACCCACAAGGATCACCTAGGCCAGCTCCTGGCCCTGCACAGACCCCCAAGAATGCCCCTGAGAGATTGTCCCAAAAAAAATGTTAATTTTTTTGAACTCTGTCAAGCTGGTGCTGTGACCACTGTCCTGGGGAGCTGTTCCAGTGCTGAACCATCCTCTGGGGGAAGAACCTTTCTCCTAATATCCAACCTAAACCTCCCCTGGCACAGCTCCACACTGCTCCCTCAGGTTCTATCACTAAAACAGCAAACACATCCCATGCTGTATTTCCTTCTCTTTCCATTTTCCCACTCTTTCTTAAGTGCTACTGTTATATAAATATATCAATACACATCCATCCATTCTGTAATTCCACTACATCCAAGAGAGGCAAAGGATTAAATACCACTGGGTAACACATTGTGAAGATTCTCTCCTCATCTCCTTTCTGCTCACACATCACTTTTGCTGCGACTGCATGCAAAAGTCCAAACTTTTTCTTCTTGCTCAGCTAAAACTGTATTTCTTCCTCTCCTCATGGAAATGATTAGAGCTTGTATATTTTTGCAATCAGTGTTTCTTCAGGGGTACATGTGCAGCCTTGGATATCCCTTTGCAAGACAGCCAGGTTTCAGGAATATATCACAAATCTTTTTTAGCCCCAGGCAATTTCTCATGTCTCAGGTGTAACCTTATGACTAAACTGTGTGTAGTGAAGTGTTTTCAACTAAATTGGAGAGGTTTCCACTGTGTGCTAGAGATAATTTTCCTTTTCTCACTTACATTCCCAGTGCCTTATCCAAAGCCTGTTAGTGTCAGGGAGTCTTGCCCTAAACTCTTTCCTTCATGCCCTATTCCTTCTGTGAGCTTGCATGAAGAAGGCAGTAATGAAAACCTGGATTCAGCAAATCCCTTATGTGTGTCTTAAAAGCTTTGCTGAATAGGGATGGACTTTAGAACCTACTAAAAGTGAAGTATTTCCTCTGCAGAAGGAGAAAATAGTGCTGAGACACACATAATTTGCTAACAATCTGAATTTTAGGAAGACACATCTGCATATTTATATCCACAGAAGCTGAGCTGAGTTAAAGTCTCGTGTATGACCTGTCAATGTGCATTGGTAAGGCAGAGAGCTGGAAAGAGAGAGATCTCCAGTGCTGGTGGTGAAATATTGGTTTTCTTCAGCAAATCCTCCTGCTTAAGTGTTTATATTTCTTTGGTGAAAAGAATGTGTTTTTTCCTCCTCCATTTACTGCACTTTTGCCCAAGTTTTTGCCACCAGATGATGACTGTCTCAACAAAGGCAACACCTTGCCCCTATTTCTGTCAGCACAGACAGTACAAACATCAAGTGCCTCATCCACACTGCAGTTTTTGTGGGTGTGATTTGCTGCCTCAAAGGGGAATTACCCTCTCACCTATCAGAGTGCTTCACTCTCTAGTTCTCTGATGCTAGTTAATAACGATTGACATCAATAGCCCATCAACCAGCTGAGATCCTCTAGCAGTGCTCAAAAGAGCTGTCCCAGCAGGTTTGGCTTCTTACTTTTCTGACCTGAGTGCTGTGCTTTATTTTTTAATTATTTTGGGTGGGGAAATCAGGATTTTCCCCAGTCAAGATGGGGGGGATAACAGCAGGTGAGTCTTAAGTCATGGAAATATAAAAGTTCCTGTTGGCAAAGCCCTGAAGCATCTCAAGAACCCACTGGAGAGTGAGTCAGCCCTCCCTCATTAGAGCTCAGCAGAGAGGGAAGTGAACCAAGGATATTGAAAAGACCCCACAGAGGTAACAAGGGAAGAGATTACTGAGAAGGACAATGAAATCCACATTTCACAGCAAGACCTGCTCCCATTCCCTCCTATTTACCAAAATGTGCCTGGTCCTTTATAAATTCTCCTTGACAGGAATATTCTCCCACATCCTCACAGAAATCAGACTGAAAATCACATTCTTAACATTGTTAACAATGAATGTCAAATTTTAGAGGCTGATTACAAAGACAGTATTGGTTTATGCCCTCTGCACTGTGCAGGCTCATTTAATTCAGGTGTTCTTTAATACTTTTAATTGCTCCTTTATGAAAGAGGATGTTACAGAATTGAACTGTCTATCCCCACCACCCTGTTCACCATTTACCTACCCAGAATGTCTCCTCTGGTTGTCATTTCCTTCTCTGCACTGAAGTCACCTCTTCCCATCTGCATTGAGGCTCTCAGATGACTCACTTGAGGCAGAAACACTATTAGACTCACCTAGGAGCCATGGAGAATTGCAAATTTTAGTGTTATAATATATTTCCTTCAGTGCAAATTTTTAGCTGGACCCCTGAGCAACCTGGTCTGACCTCAGAGTTGGTCCTGCTGCGAGTGAGAGGCTGGGCTTGAGCTCTCCTGTGGCCTTTTCAAACGTGAATTATCCTGTGATCTCATGATCCCATTATCTCTCCACCTCCTTTGACTGCACCACTGAGGGCTACCAAAAGTTCATGTGTTAATCTTGCTTCAGTCTAAAGAAAAAACATCTTTATTTCCCTGCCTGTGTGAGATCCTGAGCCTCATTCTCCTTCCTCTTCCATCCATTGTCACCACAGGCAGGAGTTCATGCATTGCTTCTCTGTTCATACCACATTTGCCATTTATTTGGGGAAATAATTAGGATATTTTACCCATCAGAAAGGTGGGTGTTCCTGGAAGAGAAATCTTTTGAGGTGCCCTGTGCCCAGTGGGTCTGTGTGCCATCAGAGGGTTTCGTCAGATGTCCTGGTTTAGGGCAATTTTGGGAGAAAAACCTCAAAAGGGGTTTTCTCTAGAAAGCAAATTTTTCTTTCCCACTCCCCCTTTCACTCTCAGAATCAATCTTAAAGGTGCAAAACTTTTTCTGGGTAAACTGATGAATGGAAATACGAGCATCATAAAGTTACCCTAGGACACCAGAGAAGCTGTGGCTGCCCCATCCCTGGAAGTGTCCAAGGCCAGGTTGGATGGGGCTGGGAGCAACCTGGGATAGTGGAAGGTGTCCCTGCCCATGGCAGGGGGTGTGAACAAGATGGTCTTTAAGGTCCCTTCCAACCCAAACCCTTCTGTGATTTTGATGCAGAGATGCAACCAGAGTCATGGTTCAGAAGAATTCATAATTCTCTTGTCCAGCAATAACTGGAATGCAGATGTGGTTTGCTCATGTTGGCATCAAAATCTGCATTTTTTGAAAATGTGGACGCTTATTGATAGAAAGAAAAAAGTTGAAATATCTTCTAATTTATGGCTAGGGGACTGCTTCTGAAGGATGTGTGGTAGAAGGATTTTAGATCCAAGATCAACAAGTCCAGATTTTTTAAATAATTTTACTCTTAACATCATCTGCTAAGCTCTCAGGACTAAAAGGATTTTCTGGATCACTCAAAGTGTTCCTGGGAATGTCTATGACTTCCTTCTTTCCAGGTTTTAAACTGTTTTCTGGCTTTAAACTGAAAGAGGGCAGGTTTAGATCAGATATCAGGAAAAATCCCTTCCCTGTGAGGGTGCTGAGGCCCTGGCACAGGATGCCAGAGAAGCTGTGGCTGCCCCATCCCTGGAAGTGTCCAAGGCCAGGTTGGATGGAGCTTGGAGCACCCTGGAACAGTGGAAGGTGTCCCTGCCCATGGCAGGGGGTTGAAACAAGATGAACTTTAAGGTCCTTTGCAACCAAAACCATTCCATGATTCTCTGCTGTACCTACAAGCAACAAACATCTGCTTATTTTTAACTCTGCCTTTGGAGCTGCTGATTTTTGTAACAACTGTTCCTGAATTTCATCTTTCCTTGTCAGTTCTCCTACGAGGGATGAAAGCTGCCATGGATTTCTCACCGTGCTCCTATTCCCACTTCACAGCTGGAGAAACTGAGACATTGTGGATTGTTTCTCTGCCAGTGGAGCTCCATAGAAATGGAGCCTTGCTTAAGACCTGGGAAAGAGTCAGGATCAGTGCTAGGATTAAAATGCTGCTTGTTCTGTACTTCCATTCCCAATTCTCTTCAGACTGTGCTGGGATGAGAGATCCAAATACAAGATCTGGCATATTTAGCTTCTAATTTTTCTCCCTGTTTGAATTGTGAGGCAGAAGGAATGTGCTCTTCAAAAAACACACAGTCATCCACTCAGCTTGGATGAAGCTCAAGGAAAACCCTGATCCTCATTTGTAACCAAAGGCAGATCTTCCCTGCAGGGGGGGAATTGCTGGGATATGAAGTTTCACCCATGATATCATGACTTTATCAGGAGATGCTGAACAGCAGCCTCTCTGAAAGCACAGATTGCTCTGTCAGAGACAGAGAACCTCTGAAAAATCTTCAGATGTGAAGATGAGGCTGCAGGAGTGAGGACAGGAGGGAAAGATCTGCCCTGTGCTTGTAGACATGAAACACACCCGAGGGAAAGCCTACAGGTGAATGTCAATTGTGTCAGACAACGTGGTGTTGAGGGGTTAAAGATGAGTTTCCGGGTGTTGTGGGCCTGAGACAGATGTGCTCAAGGGATTCAGTGCTCAGAGCTGAGTGCTGGAGTGTCACCCTGTTTTTTTAAGATTTTCTAAGCCTTCTGATGTTTACATTCTCGTAACAAACTTTCTCGCACACTTTATGGAAATAACTTGTTGCTCTCCATTCTTTTATAGAAGAAGAGAAATTTAACAGACTGTTAATTTGTCCAGTATCATTGGAGAGGTGGCACTGTCAGCCTCCAATCCACTGTCACTTTTGAAAATCTATAAATGTTAGAGTCAAAAATTAAAAGTTCTCTTTTTGCCATCAGAAAGCTGTGTGTCCACGTTGTGTTATTTCATATCCTATAGTGACACTGGAGACTTTGATCAGCATGTGCTGATTTTCTGAACTATGCTTTATTGCAAAAGGAATCTTAGTCCATTTTGCCCCTCTCATGGTCCTTGGCAGACCTTTTTCTCTCCTGGAAGTGGTGAGAGCCAGATATCTGTTGGTGTTGAGGAGGAGCAACTTTGAGTCTCATGCAGCACTGAGAGCTCTTAGACACTCTTTGAAAAGGCTGTGGGTTCCTCATGAAGAAAAAACTCACTCCATCTGCAAGGCCAGTGCTTGAGGGTACCAGCTACTCTCTCTTTGCCTAACCAGTTTTAGGAACTGGCCAAAAATCCAGTGAGTTTGAGGAATTACAGTATCACAGAATTGCTTAGGTTGGAAAAGACCTTTAAGATCATCAATCATTGATCTGACTGCCAAACTCCCCACTGCACCATGTCCCCAAGTGCCACATCCAAACCTCTTTAAATCCCCCATGGATGATGTGTCCACAACTGTCCCGGGCAGCTGTGCCAGGACCTGACAACCCTTTTGGGAATTTATTTATTTTTTTTTTAATATCCAGCCTAAACCTTCCCTGGTGCAACTTGAGGCCAATTCCTCTTGTTAATTGCTTGTTGCTTCAGAGAAGAGACCAAACCCTACCTCACTGCAACCTCCTGGGAGGATAGAAGACAACACTGCTTGTGCTCCTGATCCCTTAATCAGTCATCCCAAGCCCTTGAAGTCTCTTGACTGTCTTTTTTATTGCAACTTCATTGCTACCTAGCAGAAAAAAATGAATAATGGACAATAATCTGAGGGTTGTAGCAGGATAGGAAGTTTTCTCTTCGCATCTTTGGCCCAGAGAGGCAGTGGACTGCCCTAAGTGGGTCTGGTCTGCACATTGGGCTTTATTTTCCCTTCAGAATGGAGTCTTTTCAGCTGCTCTGTCACCTGTACCAAAGAGGTGAACAAAAGTGCCTTCAATTTAACACAGATTGAATTAATTTAGGTTGATTCAGTCTCAGACAAGAAAGCACCTACCCAGAATCACTGCAGCTGAAGGGGGGTTGCACCAAGCACCCCATGTGCTCTGCCCATTGCCCAAAACAGACACAACTACTCCTGAAGATTCTCCCTCCTGTGGTTTCTAGGGATTTCTGTGTTTCTCAACAAAATTCAGGTGAGAACAGAAGTGACTCTGTATTTTTGGTATTTTTAGCGTGGGGTGGGGGCAGTCAGGAATAGGAGACCAGTAGAGAGGCAAAGTGAAGGATGTCTTGATCAGCAGTGATTCAGCAGAATTTCATATTTAGTCCTGTTTTGACAGTCTCTATAAAAATCCTGCAAATTGCTGCAAACTTGAGTCCTTCAGCCTGATTTGATTCCTTGGTGCTGTGAGCAGCCCATATGCAAAAGTCACTCTGTAAGCACCAGCCCCCCTGTTTGGCATGATCCTTTAAAATAGTCCTTAAAAATGAATTTTCTGGAGCATTTCAGTTGTCACACAAGGTATTTCTCCCCATCCTCTTTTTCCTTGCTAAATGCATCCAAAAATGTAAAGTGGGGATGGGAGGGGTGGGCGGAAGGAAATTGAGAGCAAACCCCAGGGCTCCTCTGCCTCCCTGATTTCAGCTCATGCTTGTAAATATAAGTCTCAGCATTGGGATGCAAGGACTTTTGGGATTAAGTCCTTCTATCCTGGGTGTATCTGGAGGGAAAAAAAGGAAATCCTGCACCTTTGGTGCTGCTTGCTTAGGAGGGAGTCACCTCCTACTGAAGTCTGACAGGGCTAAGTCGTGTTCCCTCAGTTGTTTCCCCCTGATGTTCTTTCCAATTTACATCACTGAGAAGGGTTAAGGAAGGTGACTTCAGGTGTTGCCATTAGAAAGTCAAATTGCAAAAATAAAGCATTAAAAATAAATGCTGCAGCGGAACTGCTGAGCCAGGGAATAAAGAGCTTTAAATGCAAGCAGGGAACTGGCTGTGCATCCCTCCACCAGTCACCTGTCTCCCTGTCTGAGGATTAAGGACTCTGTGTCTTTTAGTCCTGCATCTTCCCATTCAGCTCCAGGTGCTGCTGAATGTCACAATTTTTTTTACAGCTTGCCTATTAAGATTTAGAGGAACTTCCTTCCTTTTATTTGGATGGCAGGAGGAAGATTATTGCTTGTTCTGAGTCACTTCATAGGAGAGACCCAAGGAGAGTCTATCATAAAAGAGTAGATTTTAAATATCGGTGGTGTTCCCTAAATAAACTGCAGGAATTTGGTGAGTGGGTAATTTACCTCTAGGGTGGATCCCCAGCTATGGGGAATTGTTACAGATCCACTGACTGCCATGCTGTCAATGAACTGGTCTCTCCTTTTGAATGACTTTCAAACTCCTCCAAGGAAAAGCATGAACAGCATTTCTGTCATGCACAGCTTTCCTCTCCCCTGGGTGTTTTTGCAGGAGCACAAGGTATTTTACAGCCACACTCAAACAGATCTTGCCACACTAGATCATCTTTCAATGTTTCTCTGTCCTTGTCCCTCCCTCAAGGTATCATGTTATCCCCTAAATCTCAGGCTGCAGTGGTTCTTTCCTGTTCACCCTGGGCCTTTGCTGGGGGGTGGGAAGCAGGCAGATGGAATATTTTTGGGATTCCTTGCTGCTGTGTGCTCGCAGAGCTGAGAAGACCTCGTGGGATCACGAGCAATCACCATCATTGCTGCAGGCAGAGGGCAGTGCAGAAGGATTTTAGGGTTGGAGTCTGTGAAACCCAGAGAAGGCCTGGAGCTGGCTGAGGGGCAAGATGAAAATCTCCAATGACATCTCCTAACTGGGGACAGTGCCATATCAGTTTACAGCTCTGATAGCCCCAGGGCAGCAGTTCATCCCCACCAAACCCATGCAGTTGTTCACCATGGGGAGCAGTCTAGGCTTCAAATCTAGCTCCATCTGAGCTCTCTTTTCTTCTTCTCCATCCCTGCACACCCCCTGAACCTGGTGTTGATGAGTTTTGCAGTGCTCTGTGTGGGAGCAATGAAGTTTGGATTAGAAACTATTACATAAATACCTCTTGCTGTTCTTCTTCTCCCAATCCCTATGGAATTAGAGCACCTCTTGCTGTGTGCCATCAAACAGGCTGCCACAATAGCTTGGGAGGAGCTGTGAGGAGCCAGCACTTTGCTTCCCAGATGGGTTTTCTCTGTAGGTGTCAAGACATGGTGGGGTGGGTTGAGTGGGTGGCTGAGCAGATGGCTTTGTGCTGAAGGCTCTCTGATGCTTGGTGGCCTTCAAACAAGGTGAGGCAGGACCCCATCCTCTGAGATCTGGGCTCAGGAGTGCCACTGAATTGGCACTTTTTTCTTTTTTTTTTTTTTTTTTTTTTGTCCACCACTGATTCAACTTCCTGGATCACATTTATTTATTTATTTATTTATTTATTTATTTATTTATTTATTTATTTATTTATTTATTTATTTATTTTTAACAATGTGGCATCCATGGCCTTGGCCATGTTGTTCCTGTTGGCCACCGAGGTGCTGGCACTTGCTGGCTGTGTTGCTTTAGCACAGGGATAAATTAATGCTCTCCTCCTGAGTGAGGCTGGAGCTGGGAAGTGCTTCCAGGCTGCCAGCCCTGTGTTATTTACTGCCTGGTGCATTGTGTGTCCTCATACCTTGTTTGCTCTTCTGGAAGGTACCAGTGCATCAAAGAATGGTTTTCCTTAGGCTGCCCAAGCCTCTCTGCTGGACTTGTGTGTGAAATGTGGAGTCTCAGGAGCTGAAGTGTCACTGTGATATTTTATGAAAAATCCCTTTGGCAGGATTTTTCTCCTGAGAAGACTCAGAAAAGAAATGTAACAATAATTATCTGATTGCTCGAAATGTGGTTTGGAGGTTGCTTACCAACAGGTGCATTTTTGATTGGTTCCATGTGAATTATTTTTAATTAATGACCAGTCCCAGTCCACCTGTGTTGGGCTCTCTGAGTCTGTCACGGGTTTTTATTATCATTCTTGTCCAGCCTTCTGATGTATTCCTTTCTCTTTGGTTTAGTATAGTTTTAGTATATAATTTTCTTTTAGTATAATATCATAATATAATAAATCAGCCTTCTGACAACTTGGAGTCAATTCTCATCTCTCACCTCATCCCAGAGACTTATGCAACGCTGCAGAGGAATTTTCATTTCCCCCTCTCACAGCTGCATTCATCAGTGTTGGACATCACTCACAGTTGTATTATTGAAAGTGCTGAGCACCTTCTGATGTTGAAACATCCCTGTCCAGTCTGGATGAGCCTGGCTACAGAAATGCAGTCTGGTTCTGCCCTGTGATTGCCTCCAGGCATTGTCTTTTACATCTTTTGTGTACCAAGTCCATGGTATTTGTGGTATTCCCCGGGACAAAGGAGGAATGGATACATCTGACTCCATGCTCTTAGAAGGCTAATTTATTATTTTATGTTACTATATTAAAACTATACTAAAGAATAGAGAAAGGATACTTACAGAAGACTTAACAAGATACTAATGAAAAACTCGTGACTGCTTCCAGAGCCTTGACACAGCTGGATGGTGATTGGTCATTAAGTAAAAAACAATTCACATGAAACCAATCAAACAACCACCTGTTGGATAAAAAAAATCTCTAACAACATTCCAAAACAACAAAACACTAGAGAAGCAATCAGATAATTATGATTTTCATTTTTCTCTGAGGTTTCTCAGCTTCCCAGGAGAAGAATCCTGGGCAAAGAGATTTTTCCAGAAAATAGGACAGTGACACCAAGCCCATGCAATTCATTATTCCATCCATTCCAGACAATGTCCTCTCATGCCCTGCACACTGGGCATTGCTCTGGAGGCAGCCTGGCATTAACATCCAGCTGGCACATCCTGCAAGGTCCAAACTCAGCTGCCCAAATTCAGTCTGGTTGGATTTGAGCACCCCTTAGGGTATTTTGAGACCTGGTGGTGTTTAGCCAGGTCCTCCCTAGGTTTTGGGGACACCCTGCTTCTCACCTGGCAGCCAGACTCAGCTCCATGTTCCATTTTTCCAGGTTTTTCCATCCTCCAGTCTCAAGGCTTGCCTGGAGATTTTGGCTTTACCTGGAGCTCCTGAATGACTGTGTCTGCTTCACCTGTGTAGCCCTAGATGAGATTTTTCAGGTGGTCCTGTGTTTGTTGACAGTTCTGTATTCAGTTTTGCCCCAAGGGAGCTCACCAAAACTTACTTACAGTCTTCTGCACTTGAATAGAGCTTTCATTTTAAAATGGAATTTGCAGGATTATCATGATGACAGATTAAGATGGTTTTGTTCCTCCTTTTTGGGATTTTTTTTAATTGCCTCTCCCAACCACAGAATCACTTTCCTGGATCACTTATATATATATTTAACAATGTGGCATCCAGCAAAATGCCTAGAGGAAGCTGGCTGTTAACCTTTTGTCAGGATGAAAACTGACCTACTTTTAATTTTGGGTTGGTTTTTTGTTTGCTTTTTATTACTTCTGTCTTTTTTCCCCTTTCTTCTTCTTCCTGACCTGCTTTTGCATTTGACATTGCATTGTACCTCTCTCCATGGTAGTTACCTTCTGTAGTCACCTGAGGAGTGACAACACCACAGACCTCTACAATCTGGAAAAAAAAAATTAAAGCACCTGGTTTACACTTTCTTTTTCATTTCCACTGAATTATCGACTTGTTTAAAGAATTGTGAGGGCTGAGTGAGCTGTGATTTTCCTTACAAGGACCAGCCTTGCATGTGCTTTGTTGTTTTGTTCTGTTTCAGCCATTTTACCACCATGTGTAAGGTTTTATTACTCTATTCATCATTCAAACAGCCAGGACTTTTTTGTAAAGCTCAGTTGTTTGTAACTGGCAATCTGCAACAGGGCTTGTTCCTAAACAGGGATTAGATGTTCCTGTTAGCAGCTCAGGGGGACTCTGCAGGTCATCAGGATTTTTTGTCACCCAGAGTGAGGTGCTTCTCCCATAACTGGAGGTTTCCAGGGTGAAACTGTCTCTGCCTGACTTTGAGGTCTTAAAATAATCTAAGAAAACACACTTTTAGAACACAGTTCATCCACTGTGATTTTAATAATTTGTTCTACCATGAGCTGACCCTTGATCATCTTTCTCTTAGTGTACTGTATAGAATTTCCTGTTGTTTATCTCAAAAGCTCAAACATCCATCCATAATCAGTGATACCTGTAGGCTGCTTCTTCACCAGACTGTTTGGACAAAATATTTTGTGGATTTTTTTTTTTTCCTTTTCTTTGAGTGGCAGTGATGCATCCCTGCTTCTGTCACCCACATGTCTTAGAGCACTTTCTCCCTTTGTGTCTAAGTTGAGAAGATTTTTGTTACCTGAATTTTTTTAAAATTTGAACTTGCATCTATAGAATCATAAAAACCAGAAAATAATAGAAAAGTTTGAGTTGGAAGGGACCCTAAAGATCATTTAATTCCAATCCCCCTGCCCCCTAACCAATGCCCCCCACTAGACCAGGTTTCTTAGAGCCCTCTTCAGCCTGGGCATGAATAATTCCAGGGATGGGGCACCCCTGGAAGTATTCAAGGAATTAACAAGTATTTGTTTTTCAGACACCATCCTTGTCCTACTTGTTTTGGCTTCCTCTTCAAAGTATGGCAGAACCAGATGGTTTCTAAGGTGGCTTCTAACCCAAACCTTTCTATGATTCAGTTCTCCTGATAATCACAGACTGATG
Source organism: Setophaga petechia (assembly GCA_024362935.1). NCBI lineage: Eukaryota > Metazoa > Chordata > Aves > Passeriformes > Parulidae > Setophaga > Setophaga petechia. The sequence goes on along the minus strand of JANCRA010000193.1, from coordinate 330,310 downwards.
ATCCCGTGAGTAAATGCATTTATAATCCATTAGTCTGGATAATGAAATCAGAGAAAAACAATGTCCTGATTTTGATGTGTACTTTTAATTGAACAGATGAAAAGCTTTCCATTTAAGCATGCCAGGGTTATCTAAGTAATATTCTGGCATGTTGCCCTTTTTCACCAACGGGACTGTACATTCCAGCAACAATATGGGCAAAAAAATCGATTCCATTGGAAGAAAATCACAGTAATTGAATCTCATGTTAATTGCAGCTCAGAAGAAGAAAATTGTTTTTACTATTTCATAAAACTAAGCGAAAATTTGAGTAAGAGAATGGTTGGCCCACGTTAAGATGACAATTTTTTGTTTTGGTCTTGCAGAATGATGCAAGACCCACTTTGATAGGACCTTGCAAATCAGTGACAGCATCTTGACCCAGGCCAACATTTCTGGTGCTGGCAAAACATCATTTTTGCTCTAGAGGGGAAGCCACACCAGGAGAGGCTGAGGCAAGTTGCTCACCCTGGAGGAGGCTGAGGGGAGATCTCACTGCAGTTTCAATTTCCTTGTGAGGGGAAGAGGAGGGGCAGGCACTGATCTCCTCTCTGGTGACAGTGACAGGACCCAAGGGAATGGCCTGAAGTTGTGTCAGGGAAGGTTTAGGTTGAATATTAGCAAAATGTTCCTCCCCCAGAGAGTGGTTGGGCACTGGAACAGGCTCCAAGTTTTCTTGGTATGTAAAATTCTCCTTGCTGGAACACTGAGCAAACTCAGACTGAGACCCTAAAATTTTTCCTTGGATGGTCATGGGTAGACTGATGTGAGGGTCAGTCTCTTCTCAAAGGAACACATGAACAAGAGGAGATGGCCTCAAGCTGTGCCAGGGGAGGTTTGGATCAGATATCAAGAAATAAAACTCTTCACAGAGGGGCTGTCAAGCACTGGAACAGGGAAGTGGTTGTGTCAACATTCCTGGAGCTGTTAAAAAATGTGTTGATGTGGCACTTGGGAACATGGGTTTAGTGGTGGGCTTGGCAGTACTTGGTTAACGGCTGGACTCAATGGTCTTAAAGGTCTTTTTTATCCTAAATGATTCTATGGTTTTATGAAATACAAGTGCTGTGGCAAGAAGGGAGACGTCTCAAGGAGGTTGAAAAAGCATCCCTTGAGTAAAATTTCTCTCCTCCTGTGCTTTGATCTGGACTGTAGCCTGTTCTGGTTTGATTTAGGTATTTCTGGATGGCAGGAGGATCACAGCAATCAAGATCACAAAGTACTTTCCCTGGGAGATGAACAGTCCAATTTCTGCATAGCAAGGGAGCAGGGAAATTTTATCCCAGGAGCATTAATGGAGAATTTGTCAGGAAAAAAAAGATGAAAAGTCCAATAGTCAAGTGAAATGTAGCTGAACTCTCCTGAATTTTTACTTTTCCTTGCTAACACACTTCACATTACGGGATTATTATGGGATTATAATGTCTCTGTGTTAAAGGGGAGAGGAAATCCTCAGTGTTCGTTGCACTCATCTAACTCCCCTTTCTTCTGGAAATAAAGGACAAGATAGGGAAAGGGAGTGAGGGCAAAGAAAAGGAAAAGAAGAAAATTAAGATTGGAATGAAGCCTTGAAATTGGCAGCTGTCAGCAGCCCTCAGGACAAGTGATAAAATGCTGCATTAAAGCAGCTGCAGTGTGAAATGCCATTGACAGAATAACGAGGATGGGAAATCACTTTATAAATGTGCTTACCAGGATAAACAGATGTGACTGAGGGCAACTCCACTCTGTCACTAAACACTTGAAAGGGCAAAATTTATGGCAATCTATTTTCTGTTTAAAAAAAAAAAAAATAGCCACAATGAAGAGATACAAACCTAAACTCAGAGAGGCTTCAGACAGAGGTGAGGGTTCAGTGCCTGTGTAAAGGTGGGAATCAGGGCAGGAACACTATCCTGTAATAAACCATTTTGAGAGCCCAATAAATCAAAATGTGGCAGGGTGTGATGGTGCTGAGGGAGGGAGTGGGGGCTGGTTCCTGACATTTCACACTTTGCAAAGGCAGGAGCCACCCTGCAGGCTTGGCTTGGGGTCTTTCATTGGTAAAATATGCAAAAGGATGTCAGTTCAGTTTTCTGCTGAGCTGAGGCTGGCTGGACATGATGGTGGCCCAAATTTAAAGGATCAAGGAGCCTTTGGACAGTGCTCTCAGGCACATGGGTCACTCTTGGGGCTGTCCTGTGCAGGGCCAGGAGCTGGATTCATGATCCTGATGGGTCCCTTCCAACTCAGGATGTTCTATTATTCTGTATTTTTTGGGTTTGGTTATGGTAACTGAAACTATTAAATTTCTGTTCTAAATTGCCTCCTCATATTACCATGCTGCAGTTGTGGTTGGTAAGGACTGGACAGAGAGGAAAACCCATGAATTTATGCCAAAGAGTCATCAAACAGTGAGAACTTATTGTCACCAGCCCAAACCCCAAGAAATGGCTGTTTCCTCTTGCTTTTAGAAGTGATTGAACTACTTCAGTGACTTTTCAGCACTGTTCATTAAGGCCTGATAAAAGTATTTTGATATTACTGAGTATTAAAAAAAAATTCAAATATATATGGCCTCAAGTTGCACCAGGGGAGGATATTAGAGAAATATTCTTCAATGGAAGAATGATCAGACATTGGAACAAGCTTTGCAGAGAAGTAAAGGAGTCACCATCTCTGGAAGTGTTCAAAAAATTAATATATGTGGCATTTCATGATATGGTTTTGGGGACATGGTGGTGTTTGGCCAAAGATTGCACTTGATGGTCTTTGCTTTTTTCCAGCCTTGAAGATTCTATGATTCTGCATCATAGTCTATGATAAATCATAACATGAGGTATGACAGGTCCAAAGTCCTCTGTGCTGAGAAATTATATCTTTTGCCAATCTGAAATTCCTTGAATGGAAAAAGCAATGAATTACCTGCTGTGTTAACAGTAATCAGCAGCCTTTTCAAGGTATGTTCAGTCTGAAAGCAGCTCCCCAGCTCCTCCAGTTCTCACCCCACCACCTAGATCCATCCAGCTTCTCCAGTGCTTCATCCTTGGAGCCAGAGACACCAGTGTGTGCCTGGGAATGAGCTGAGCCATCCCCCCTTCAAGTCTAGACTCTCACCTGCCTCATTTGCAAATTAAAACAAAATTAAAATAGCCCATTGAAAGCTAATCTGAACTCAGGGAGCACAAGCTGAGCATGATTGAATATAAATGCTTAAAACTTTCTAATAAACTGGAGAGCTGAATCCAAATTCTCCTAAATTAGCATTTCCTTGGGGAAGGGGCAGTGCAGGTGGGAAGGAAGGCAGGATAACTCACTTCTCTGCTGGGTGACTGGTGGGTTTGTAAGAGCAGGAGTATCTGCTCTGTCACTGGATGTGCTTGATGGTTTCTAAATGCAGCCCCTGGGACAGGGGCTGGCTCTGGTTTGTTGTCACACACAGCTGATAGATGGCACACTGTTGTCAGGATTCCCTGCTGCAGATGCTGTTGTTCCTTGCTGTTATCTGATTGTTATCTGCTGCTGTTTAATGGCAGAAGGTGTCTTTGTGGCTATTGATAAGTTGGTTAAAGCTTATTGAGCTTCACCTTTTGTTTTGTTTTGTGCACGAGGATGTTTAACAGAGCAGAGATTTGCTGAATTTGTCTTAACTTGGAGAGGCTGAGGGAGAGGGGCATGATTTAATCAGTTTAGTGACTGGGGCTGATGGGGAGTTTGTGGCTGCATTCTGAAACAATCCCTCTCTCTTTCTGATATCCAGGGTTTGTATTGATTGCATTGAATCCTAGACAAGTGGAGTAAAGAGCAATCTTTAAACATCATCAAATCCTCTTCTCAGCTCTAAGACAGGATCAACAACCTGAATCATTAACTTCTTATATAGATGTCTCCTGTTGCAGTTTCAGTCCATGAATTTCTGTCATGTGGAGGGAGAATGTGGAGAACAGGTTATTCCCTTCCTATTTGCAACAGTTCCACTTGTCAGAAAAGCATTATCACATCTGTTGTGTCCCCCGACCTCTCCAACCCCACACATCCTGTTTTTTCTACATTAAAAACCACACTAATTCCTATTTTTTTCCTATCAGACTGTGTTTCTAACACTTCTGATCATTCCCATGGCTTCTCTCTGAGTTGTCTCCAGGTGGTCCCCCTGAGATTTGTTGCTCAAAATTGGACACAATATTTTATCTCAAAAGTGCTATCTTTGTCCCCAGCACCCCTCAGCACCTTTTCTTGTTTGTTTATTTCCTTTTTGGGGACTTCTGCCCAGGAAATTACCTACTAGTCTTTATGTCTAACTGTAGAACTTTATATTTTCATTATTTGGCTTCATCTTTTTCCTTTCAGTGTTTCCCCATTTTAACAAGATCCCTTTGAATTCTAATCATATCTTCTGCCCATTCCTGAAAAATATTGGTGAGTCCTGGATCCAGCAAATCCACACAAACTCAGGATATGATAAAATCCCCTCCCTCAGCTGCTGCTCACCCTGGTTTTGATCCAGCCCAGGACTTGGGTGGCTTTCTGGGCTTTGAGTGCAAATGGCCAGCTCATGTCAATTTTTCACCCACCAGTTTTTCCCCACATCCTTTTTTGCAAGACTGCTCCCATTCCTTCTCCCAGTCTGTTCAGATTCTGGGGATTGTCCTGGTCTGGGAGCAGAGCCTTGTATTTGTCCTTGTTGAACTTTGTGTTGCTGAAATCCTTTCCGTGTATCCTTCCAGTCCATTACCAAAGAGAATTTAGTGATTAAACATAGTTTTAAACTGTGATTTATGAGCCAGTTTTGCAGTATTTTCATCTAGACTTCATTTGCTCTACTTTGTATTGACAAATACTGTGTATTTGTCATCTGCTGCTTTGCCCCCTCCTCAGGTGTTGCCCTGTCCTAGAAAGGCACCAGGTAACCTTTGACAAATGCACAATTCTTGCTGCTATTCTCCTGCTGTGTTTTGTGCAACAACAAATCATACATTGGATTATTTCCCCCATCATCTGTGCAACTGGGGCAGCACAGGGCTGGCATTAAATATCTGGCCTCTAATTCCCAGACTTTGGATTTTGCACTGCTCACTCTCTTTCCTCTCTTCTGATTCCCCATGAATTTTCAGTTTACAGCTCTAAGGTTGCCACACTATTTCTCTAAAAATTTCACCTTAGTATTTATGAGTCCTAGACAGTTTGAAAATGCCTCACCCTTAATCTGAGCTCCACAATCCCAGTGCTGGCTCCCCATTGACTGAAGTGAGCTAGGGCAAATTGTTGAGCAGTAAATGTAGAAGACATCAACATATAATTCACCAACTCTACACTATAAATAATTCCTCCTTCCTCTAGAGATTAAAATGACCCAGACTTTGTTCTCTGGGAGCATCTCCCCCATCTGCCAGTGGCACATAAGCAAAACTGTCAAAGTAAAATGGATGATTAATTGTTTGAATTATATATCCTTTGATCAGAGAGCGTGCTGCTTGTTGTTCAGACCCATCATTTTAATTACTGGATGGAATTGCAATCCACAATTTTGATCTGAGAATGAGCACAAGATTTCTGGATTTGGGGTGGCAGACAGCAGCTGGGATTGTGCTGTTTCTGCAAACATAAGAGCTCCAATGCCCACAGCATGAGGAACAAACAGAGGAGCTGGAAGCCAATTGTGCCACTGGAAAGCTGTGATTGGAAATGGGCTGGGATGGCTCACGCAGCCAGAGTGATGAAATGGATCTCTGTAAACTCTTCAGAAGGGACAGCAAGGCAGGAGAGGCAGTGGAGTAACCCTTGGGTCAATAGGGCTGAATGTTTATGGGTCAGGATAATGGGGAAGGCAGCAAAGCAGACAGAAATCCTGGTGGGAATCTCTTATAGACCACCCAGCCAGGATAAAGAGATGGATAAATTGCTCTAGAAACACCTGGGAGAAGCCCCATGATCACTGGCCTTTGTCCCCATGGAGGAATCCAATTTAACCAGGTGTCTGCTGGAAATACAGCACAGCCAAGAGGAAACAGCCCTGGATGTTCCTGGAGTGTGTAGAAGATAAATTCCTGACACAACTGGTGAGTGAGCCAACTAGAGAAGCTGTGCCATTGGACCTGTTGGGTACTTTTAACCAGAAATTGGAAATTTTCAACTGGATACTGAGCGCAGACAATTGGAAAATAAAGTGAACTGTCACACAGCCTTTCGTGTCTGCCCTAGACTTTGGCACCTTTTGTATGATAAGGAGGTGTGTGAGAAATGAGAGCATTTTGGCCTGCTTTTTCTATTAGAAATTTGGAGGTGATCCAGAAGGAAATAAATGAGGAAGAAGTATTAAGTATAATTTATGAAGAGAGATTACAGGAATTTACCAATTGCAGGCTCAGAAAGTGCAGCAGTGATTAGTTGAGCCATGATGACAGTGTAGAAATACTTGATGTGTAATAGCATTGACAAAATGGTAGAATAATTTAAAAAATTAAGGTTGAAGGTGGTAACAAATTACCAAGTAGTAACTAAGGACAGAGAGAAATAAATTTAACATTAAGAAAAAATCCTTGAATAATGAGATGGATCATTTTGGATATAATGGATATTTTTAAAATAGGCAGTCTCTCCTGTATAGAGTGGAGAATAAAACCATGTGAGGGTGTTTGGGAGAGTCAACTTGCAGGAGGTGATACCCATCAACCTTTATTTTCTGAGCCTTTTAGCTGCAGTCATAATTAATTTGTCCTCAGATACTTTAACTCAGCATTGTGCCTTTTAAGTAACCTGCATTATTGACTGAAAACATGTAAGAAAATTGTCAACAGCAGAGTCTGCAGTCCACAGAGACAAAATCTGGAAGAGCCTACAAAGATCACAGCATTTGGCTTTGAAATACACAGGGAAATGGAGGGCAGAGAGGGTTGGTTTGTTTTGCCTTTTTTTTTTTAATTGTATGGAAAATGTATCTCTTTTCTGCCCAAATTGTACCCTGAGGAGAAGGTGAACCTTGGGCAGACCTTGGATATGGAGTTACTCGTGGAGCTGGTGCTCTGTGGAGCATTTGATGGCTGAACAGCCATTCCCCTTTTTTTGGCTGTGCCTCTTCAGTCTCCTGAAGGAAGACGACAAGATCTCCCCTCTGGTGAGACCCCACCTGGACCTCTGGGACCCCCAGCACTGGAGAGACATTGACCACTTCAGACAAGTCCAGAGGAGGCCACAGAGCTGCTCCAAGGGCTGGAGCTCCTCTGCTCTGGAGCCAGGCTGGGAGAGCTGGGGTGTTCACCTGGGGAAGAAAAGGATCCAGAGGGAGCTCACAGCCCCTTCCAGTGCCTGAAGGGACTCCAAGAGAGCTGGAGAGGGACTTGGGACCAGGGATGGAGTGACAGGAGAAGGGGAAATGGCCTTGAGCTGAGGGAGGGTGGGTTTAGTTTACATATTAGGAGGAAATTCCACCCTACAGGAGAGGTGGGGCACTACAAGAGGTTGCCCAGAGAAGTTGTGGATGCTCAGTCTGTGGAGGTGCTCAGGGTCAGGCTGGACTGGGCTTTGGTTACCCTGGTCCAGGTGCCCTGCCCCTGGCAGGAGGTTGGAACCAGATGTTCCTTAAGGTCTCTTTCCAGCCCCAACCCTTCTATGATTTTATGATTCCAACCTTCAGTGACCCCTGTAAGAGATTGTGACTGCCTTCCTCTCTTGCACCAAACCCATAAACTCCATTTGTAATAAAGCCTGAGTGACTTTCTACAGGATACAGCAGCTTCAGCCTTTTCTAAACAGAGGATTGGCAGCATAGCAGTGAGTTGTAAAAAGATGCTGTGCATTTCCCTGTCCCTTTGTCTCTTTCCTTTCAGTTAGATATTCTTTTTCACATTGTCAAGAATAAATAGTGCACCTAAATGAATCACTCTGTTGATAACTGCAGATCAGACTTTGCAATCAGTGTTTTATTTAAGTAAAATAATTGAGCAGCAATTGATAATACATGACAGCTTAAGATTGCTCTAATTGCTTGGCTTCCCAGAACACTCCTAAAAAGAAAATGAATTCCTCCATTGTATTTTCTTTTTCTGGCTGCATGACCCTCATGGAAATAAATCCAGAGTGGAGAATTAATAGTGCTGCAAACAAAGTGTAGAAAGTGTTGAAGTTTTTGTCATAATCTTTGCACGGTTTCTATTTTTGAAGATAACATACCACCTGCAATAAACTGCCTTTCCTGGGGCTGGTATCAGTCAGGGTGATAGATTACAACTACTTCCCTCACTGCTGCTATTAGTTTATACATTGCAGCCTGGGGCAGGAAGCAGGAGATGCTAAAGGAAAAGTCAGCATGGAACAAACTGAGTTTGGAATTTGCTGACGGATTTCCACCTCTTCGGTGACTTGGTACTTAGGAGACCTTCTTCTTCTGAGCAGCTGCAAAAAAAGTGGAGCTGTAAATATTAAATGCATTTTATTTTCTTATTTTAAAAAAGACTAAGTGTCCCCAACAAGCATTTTTATTGCATATAAAAAAATAATAACTTTTTTTTTCATAGGTTGCTGTAAGAACTCGTATATCTCACTTTCTGCAGTTGAGACCAATGGCTCCTTGGAGCTGTTGGAGAGAAAAATAAATGTGCAATACAGACAAATAGTTCCTGTTGGACAGGTACCCACCACATGAAACACTCTGTGACAATTGCATCAAATCACTGTGGTTACTGCCCAGGTCTTGCAGAAAGAAAAGGGATCTGTTGCCCATAAAAGCCTTTTCTTGGACAAGGCTTTGAATTATTGTTGGTGGGCAATTCTGCTCTGGTTTGCATGGCTTTTATGTTTACCTTTTGTATTGTATTTAATTTTTGCTTTCGGGGTGTCAGGCCAGCAAATTTCACAAACCCTAAGCTACAATCTATATTTGAAATAGAAATGGATTTCCTCTATTGGGAGAACCTTCATCTTCACTGAATATTTTTATTCTTGGTCTACAAAGGCCACAATGTCAGGCATTTCATTATCTCTGTTCATTTTGGGTCCTTCATGTAATTACTTTTGTGCCATTTGATTAGCCTATATACATATGTGAATTAACCCAGAAGGAACTCCTTAATTCAACTCCAGGGAGCTGGGAAAGGTGAAAAGGCAAAAAATCCCGCAAAAACCTTTCTAGCATATCAGAAAACAGAAGCAATATTTCTGATCTGTGAGTCTCTTTCATATCCAGCCCAAGGGTTTGTTGAAAAGCAAAGATATTAATCTTTCTTTAGTAATAAAGTAGATAGAAACTTGGCTTTAGGAGAGCAAAAGTTTGGATTCATAGTGGAGGTGCAGAAACTTTCTTCTGCAACCATGAGAAAATAAATCTGGTTTGGGTTGGGACCTCAAAGATCTCCCAGTTCCAACCCCACTGCCATGGATCAGGTTGCTCAGGGTTATTGCTTCCAAATATGAATTGTTACATCCCAAAGTCTTCTTCCAGTTGTGCTAACAAGGTACAGGAACATCAGACTTGCAGTAAAGAGAAATAAAATTGAGGCAAATTCCCGTTTGGAGAGCAGAGCTGATGTTCTCTCTGGAGAGTAATGAAGTCACTTCCCTCTTCATTGCCTTAGTTTGTGCATCTCCCTTCCTCTTTCACTCCTTGGTGACTTTATGAGTGTCTGGTGGAAGAGGAGAGTGGTGGGGATGAAGGAAGGGCAGGGCACTGCAAAATATGTCAATTCATATGCTCTTCTCTGTCCTGGGTGAAATTTGAAACATTCTCCATTTGCTCTGCACCTCGAATTTGTAGCATAATTCTTTTGTTTTCCACGTCCCTCTGTCCCTCTTTTCCACACTTGTGAAGCCCCACCTGGAGCACTGATTCCAGCTCTGGAGTGCTCAAGGCCAGGTTGGATGGGGCTTGGAGCAGCCTGGTCCAGTGGAAGGTGACCCTGCCCATGGCAGGGGTTGGAACTGGGTGATTTTTAAGGTCCCTTCAAACCCAAACTATTCTGTGACTTTATGATCCTGATTTCATAATGACACAACTGCTGCATCTCAGTTTTCTGATGTGACCCATCACTCCTGCTCTCCCTGATATCAAAACTTTCACAGCATTAACCTGAAGACAAAATGGAATCAACACAACTTTATTTTTTTTTTCTTTTTGGTTAAAACTAAGCAAAGCAAACAAATTTTTCTTTTCTTTTAGTTTTTGTTTACTTGCCTGTTATCAGATCATATCAGTGTTCATGCTTATTTTACATCAGAATGTTTAGCCAGGAAAAAGAAGCCTGGGATTTAAGGTCTGTTTTCTGTTACTGTAGACAGAAATAGGCTATGTTTATATCTCTGCAATCTGCTAAGCCTCAAATGTTCATTTAACACCTGGTGTATGTTCAGGGCAAGTTAATCTTAAAATTATTAGTGTCTGTCTCTATACAGTGGCTGTTTATACAGGTGGGAGTGGTTGTGGTGCATGAGAATACCTGTGTTTATGAGCCTGCATAAATACCCACATGTACATACATAAGGGAATTCACAGACCTTTACAAACTGGTGAATTTAAATTAAATTTAGGGTGTTAATTACTTGAAGAGCAGAATCAAAGTCAGTGAAAAGAATGCTTTATGTGATCTTTGATGCTTTATTACATTTCCCAAATATAAAGTGAGGATATCTACATAAAAACAGAACTATTGATGACCTCTTCCATTAACACATCTCCTATTTCCAGATCCAAAGGGTTTTTAAAAGGTCAAATTACTCTTCCTATGTTTGTGTTATTATATTTCCCTTAGACAACCCTGACAAGGGGGAATGACTTTAAACCAGTAGAAGGCACATTTAGATTGGATATTAAGAAGAAATTCTTCCCTGTGAGGATGGTGAGGCCCTGGCACATCCCTGGACGTGTCCATGGCCAGACTGGATGGGCTTGGAGCAACCTGGTATAGGGGAAGGTGTCCCTGCTCATGGTAGGAGGTTGGAATGAGATGATCTTCAAGGTCCCTTCAACCCAAACCATTCTGTGATTTCATGATCCTGATTCCATGATGATAGAACTGGCAGGATTTGTGACCCTGTGGGGGATCCACCTGAAGAACTGCAACCCCTGGGAAGTGCCCTGGCAATAATATTTACAAGGCACGAACGGAACGGGGCACTGTGGTCAGCGTCTGAGAGGTTTATTAAAGCATCAGACTCAGACAGTGTTACAACAATGGAGACAAACAGGTGCAACCTCTCACTGAATCCAGCAGAATGCCGAAGAGACCTAATGTTACAACATATCATAAAGCCATTTCCATCTGCATTTCAGCCAATCATACATAGAGAACAAGAACATTGACAATACTTCCATCTAATAATATAAAGCACACGTAGCTTTGGTAAGCTACTTTCAAGACAATAACTTGTTCATAAGAATCAAGGCACAAAAGACTATTCAAGCTTTAACCTTCTAAAGATATACATTAAGTAAACTTGTTACCACTTAAGGCAGCACCTAACATAGGCCTATTGTTCTATTCTTATGTCTGTATTACTAATTTTTCTGCTGCTTTAGCATCTAACTATCTTTGCTTTCTTAGGCCTGCTTTTTCTTTTCTTAAAACCTTCTGATTTTTAGGATTCCCACAGGAAGGACCAGGGTTGTGGGGGTTTGTGGGGGACTCTCTGCCTTGAAAGGGACCCCACAATGGGGCTGGGGAAGAGTGTGAGGAGTAAGAAATGTGTAACAAACTCACCACAGCCCCCATTCCCTATTTCCCTGTGCCACAGCAGTGGAGGAGGGAGAGAACATGGAAGTGAATCCAGGAAGAAGGGAAGGCTGGGGAGAAGTGTTTTAAGATTTGACATTATTTTTCATTGCCTTACTCTGATTTTGATTGGTAACAAATGAAACTGATTTACCCAAATCAAGTCTATTTTGCTGGTGGCAGTAACTGATGGCTGATCTCTCCCTGTCCTTACCTCACCCCAAGAGCCTTTCGTTGTATCTCCTCTCCCCTGTCCAGCTGAGGAGGGGAGTGACAGAGCAGCTTTGGTGGGCATGTGACATCCAGCCAGGGGCAGAATGAATAAAACACCAGCAGGCAGCTGGCAGGATCTCTGTTCTCATCCCTGTTGAGGTGCCCTCTGTGGTGGCCTCAGCTCTCTCTGATGAGTTTGAGACATCTCAGCTCCCACAGCCTCTCCATGTGGATTTGGTGGGCAGGAACCCCCTTTCTCTTGTGTTTCCTGGGCTGGGGTCCCCAGGTAGGTGCTGGACTGACATCCCCAAGCTCAGCATGACTACTTTAATTATGCAGCCTGGTTTTACACTCCCTGAGATGGCACAGACCTCTAAGACAGCAAAAGAGAGAGGAACCGTGCGCAGGCAAGAGAGGGAGAGAGAAACTCCACACTCTGGCTGCTGTTGAGTCCCAGAGGAGATCTAACTCAGCCTGTAATTGCTGTTCTGGATGGCTTCTGCCCTCAAAACAATTTTCTGCTGGTCTGTTGTTGCTTAGGCTGAATCAGGTTGATTTATTGAATGTCATTTTTTTTCTCCCAAACCATAGACAAGAGAAAAATATTTGTTGAAAGGCTGTTGCAGCAAGATTTAGTTTCTGCCTATCTTGCATCAGAAGCTTGCTCATGTTTTATATTATTTTTTTTTCTTTTCCTTTCCTTCCCCTGCCTCTCAGAAAGGAATGAGGACAGACAAACACCATGCTCTGATTTGTTTTTCCATGTCCATACATGGTGGACCATAGGATAGGAGATGCCCCACGGCTGTTGCAGAAGGGACAACACACAAGGAACATCTCAGCTTCTCTTTGCTAAAACATGACAGAAACTACAAAGGGCTGTTGGTTGATTTTTTTTTTCTTATTTCTTTATTTTTTCCCCCAAAGATAACAAGCACAAGGGCTTTGTTTTGCTTTATTGTGTTTTGGAGTGCTTCCATGTGCAGAAAAGCACACATGGGCCTTCTAGGACATCTTTCAGGATCTCCTTGGGATTTATTTTACAGCTCTCCTGGCTGCTTGCTGCAGAATAAATGATGGGTCAGAATGTGACCTCGCTTGTAAAAATTCAGCAGCTCCTGAATATTGAGGCAGCAATTAATTTAAATGCTAATTTATAGTCCTTAAAAAAATGGATGGCTGGTTTGTGAGTAAACACACGTGCTAAATAGGATAGACCACTGATACTTTTGATCCCATTTTTATACAAACCTAAGGCAAACATTCCTAGAAATGAGTGCTCCTTCCCTTGAGGGCCTGAACTGACACTGATAGAGGAGGCTGGGATCTGTCTCCATGTGAGAGAGGAATTATTGACTACACAGATCTGTTCTGTGTCCTTCTGAGGAGAACATGTTCCCCTCTCTGGTTTATTTAACACCATTCCCATGTCTGGAATACAGCAGTGTCCTTAGGATATCATTAAGGGCAGGGTGCCTTGGTTGGGAAAGACAGGAGTCTGCTGAGGAAGGCAGGAGCCTCCCCTGAAATGGAGAATGTAAACCCTCCCCACCCCTCGGAATTGCTATAAATTTTAAATTAAGGGGCTCTTGGGCAAAAATATGGGAGCAGGAAATAACAGTTCTTTAACAGGGAAAAGGAAAAAAAAGTAAAAGGATTAAATAAACAATGCAGTGCATTAAAACAACACTGACAGAGTCAGAAGCCGACGTGACACCCTGTGGGTCAGGGTGTTGGTAGCAGTCCAATTGGAAATGTGGCTGCAGCCCTCCTGAAGTGTCAGGGGTGCTTCTCTTGGAGCAGGGGGTCCTGTAGAGAAGGATGTGTTCTTCCTCCAAAGATCCAGTGGAAGAAGAGGCAGCTGCTGTTGCTCTGGAGAATCCAGGGGAGAAAACCGTGCTGGTGCCTCAAAACCTCTGGATTATATCTGGGTAGCAATGCTTGGCTCCACCCTCTGGGCAGAGCATCTCACAATGGGATGTTATAGCTCTTATCAGGCAGGCAGTGACATTCAATAGTCTGTTATCAACAGATGTCCCCTCCAGAGGGAGGAGTGATTGTGGTCACTCAAAGAGAGAGATAAAGCAAACTGCCCACTTGACAAAGGTAATCTGCCACACAGATGGCAATTGAAAACATCTTGCATTGCAACTTTCAACACAGGGTAGTGTTGGAAGCCTTCAGTGTGAATAAATCTTCACCCCACAAAGCTTGAGGGTGGAAGAGAGAAGAGGTTTGCTTATTTTCTGTCTTGGAAATACTTCAGCAATGCTCATTCTGTGGGGAAATGGGCTGCTGGGATTTATTGTTCCCACATTGGTGACAATGTCTGGGTTTTATAACCTGACTTGCTCACAAATTAATTTTAAAAATGTTAAAATCTTTATCTTGTTAAATCAAGAAATGGGAAATTGAAATTTCTGGTTTATCTGCAAAATCATATTTCCAACCATTTTTGTGTCAGGTTTGGAAATTTTTTTTTTTTTTCCCAAAATCTCAGCACTATGCAGTGACATTATTCATTTATTGAGTCAGGTTAAGTGACTCAAATAGTCCTGCCATTTTAACCTAGTACTTTCTGTTAAGAACTTCCCAAACTAATTTTCCCTAGTGAGAGTTAATCCTCTGGAACTTAAGGGCCTCATTCTTTTGCATCTCTGCTTTTCTCCTCTATCACTTCTCTGCTTTTCTGGCCATCTTTAGCTGCTGCCATTTCATTTTATTATTGACTAGGTTAATTCTTTTTGTTCAGGAATGGGTGATATTAAATTCTGCCTACTAATCTGAACAATGGATTTCTCCTTTTTGGGGAGGGGAAAAAAAAAAGAGGATTTATTTGGAACAGTTTAAATCTGTCTCACTCTTGCTGCAGAATATAGTGAATAAATTGTTGCCAGCCAAGAAAGACTGGTGTTAATTAAAACCCAGGGAGCCCCAGCCTAGTTAGCTGGCAGGGAGACAGAATTTTGGGAATGGTGGTGGCTGCTGCACTCCTGGGTTCTGTGGAGTCAGAGATTTATGAGGGGCTCTATTTCATTGTGAATTCTGCAAAGTGTGTGCAAACCTGGGGAACCAAAGCAATGTGATTTTCCTAACAAGCTCTGATGCCTGGCAAGTTCAGAGGTGCTTGGGGATGGAGCAGACCTGGCAAGAAGGAGCAGGAGAGTAGCTCCAAGGTATATTTCATTATGGAAGGTCTTTATTTCTGGGTATTTTTCTTTCTTCTATTTCTTCCTTTGTTTTCCTTACTTATATCAAGGACTTTGAGACTTCACATTGCCAGGTTAAATTATTCAGCAGATTTCTTGCTTCAGGTCAGGTTGTTTTTGTGCTCTGTGCTTTATAACTCACCCCTGTTTGGTTTTCCTCAAGTGCAGTTTTTCCTTCCTCACAACTCAGTGCTGGCTCTCACTGATGCATATTTGCTAAACAGTAATTTTAAGTGTTATTGCAACATTAGGGAAAGGATCTATACTCTGCAGCTGCAGATGGTTGGTTTCAAGTACCTGAATACAAACAGCAAAGCTGAACCAGCACAATTTGCACACAATGTTGAATTTTCTTCCTCATTCTTCTCTACTTCTTGCAATATCTGGGGATCAGGACACACACACAGCCCAAATCCTCGTGGCTAAATTAGCTGGGAAGGACCCTCTAAGAAGGCAATGTATCATCTGTTTTATTCCAGTGGAAATGCTTGGGGTGGGTGGGGGCATGTGTAATTCAATATATTGCAATAAACTCTGTCTAAGCAAATGTACTTGCAAAAACATATTTGTGAGTTTTAAGCCACCTTCACTTGAAGTGCTGAAAAAGAAGCTCAACAAAATAAAGCAGATTGAAGTGTAGAAAGGATTGTGTTTATATTGCAAGGAACAGACACAAAATATTATGTCAGTGACAATTTAGCCAAGAAAGAAAAATTAGTATTCTGCTTTTTCAGTATTATTTTTTTGTTTTGTTTTTATTTGCCTTAATCATCTTTTGCAAAGCAGTTAAACAAGAGCAGAGCAAGACATTAAAGTTAATTCTCAGTTCTTCACATTTTACTAAACTTTAACTTTCTCCCTTAAAATATTTCTACTAAAAGTTCAGAAAACTTCCCTACACAAAAAAAAAATCACCACTAATTTCTCCTCATTTCCCAGTAATGATTTACTAACACACTGCTCAAGTACATTCTCAAATTACTTAAATTTCATTGTTTTGCAAAATATTCTGTAGTATTTACAAGTTAGGAATAATACCATCCATAATTAAAGCTTCATTATGCTTGACAAATGAAGGAATGAAGCACATTTTGTGGTGCATTACCAAGTCTTTGATTGGGGGAGCGTTTTTTTTTGCTTTATTATGATTTCTCACAGCTTTTTCAATCTTTTGCTTTTCCTCCATCTTCAGTTATTCAACAATTTGGTCTATTCTAGCACTCACAGTGGGACTCCTGGACCTCATTTTAAATTAATGCAGTTCTATTGCATTATGTGTTGAAGTGTTGTGCCACTTATATTCTCATAGCAAACTTCAGTAGGAGGACATGGAATCATTTTGCACCATTTTCTAAATTTGTTAGTGAGGAAATGGAGTTCTTTAGAAAGCAGGGTGGAGGCAGGTGGGTCTTTTGGGATGAACATGGAATCCAGAGTGGGCCAGGCTGGAAGGGAGCACAGTGGGGCCATCTGGTCCCTTCCCTCTCTGCTCCAGCCATCCCAGAGCACAGGCTGCGAGAAAACCCCAGAGCAAAAGCTGTGAGAAATCATGATAAAGCAAAAAAGATTGTGTCCAGGCAGTTCTGAAACTTCTCATTATCCTGCTCTGATTTTTTGGTAATAAATTCAATTAATATCTGTCTGTTTTGCCCATGGTGGTATTTGGAGGGTGAGGTCTCTTGGTCCTTAATTTATGAACTCTTCATTATATTTTCAGCCCCTGTTTGCTCACAGAGGGGAGTGGTAGAGCAGATTTGGTGGGTGCCTGTCATCCAGCCGTGCTCAAACAACTCACAAGGTTCCATGGACTCACAGTTTGCCAGACAATCTGTGGAATCTCCATCCCTGGGGACCCAAAACCTGCAGACACACAAAACCATGCCCTGAGCACCCTACTTTAGTTGTCTGCTCTGAGAAGGGCTGTTGGGCTAAATAATTTCCAAAGGTTCCTGCCCATTTCAATGTTTCTGTGATTCTCTGATTTGTAAGGCTGAAAAAAAAATATACATCCTTTTTTAGGGTCTTTTTTTCTGCTCTGGTAGTGCTGCCTTACTGGTAGTGCATTTAGCAGTGTCGATATTATTATGTCTATTATTGCTAAACTAATTCTTTTTACAAGACCCAGTCTCATATGATGTCAACATATGCTCACATTTGCTCTTTTATATGGTAAATGTTCAGAAATGAAGGAAACAAACTCATGGGTAATTTGCTGTGTTTTCACAGAGAAAATTTAGGGCTGAATGCAGTTATTATTTTTTTTTTTTTAACTACTTGAAAACATATAAATGAATCAGTTCATCAAACAGCTCTTTCCTTATTGCCCTACCAATAAGGTAATTTCAAATTCAGGGAGTTTTTGATTGTATCCATCAGTTTATGAATAGCATCAGATGCATGCTGTGCTGAAGGATGGCCTTTTTCTGTGTAGGAGAAAACAGCCTGGGAGGAATAGCCTGCATCACCAGTATCTTCTGTAGAAAGAGAAGGGTTTGCCACCTTTGTTGTTTTTATTGTTGTTTTTCCTTAGTCCTCCTCAACTCTGAAAAGCATAAAATGTGATCATTCCACCTGCTCCTCTCACAGAGCTTGAGTCAGCTGCCTGACTTAGATCCATGGCTGGATCTAATTCCATGAGGGAATTTTTTACTGTGGGAGCATTATAACTTTCCCTTTTACTTCTACACCACTGAAGAATTCTTGGTTTGTGTTTTTCTTTGCCAAGCTGGACTGTGGAAGGTGCCTTGTATACTTGGATATTCCCCATTCCTGGGTAATGGTAATTAGGATTTCTGTCTTTCCAGAGTGACATGTTGGATGTGAACCAGATCATCAAAGACCTGGCCTCCATGGTGCACGAGCAAGGAGACACAATAGGTAGGTGTCACATGAAAATTATGGGCTTTTTTACCCTCTTCCACCATTCCAACATGGTCTTGTCCCTCATGAGCAGCCCTTTGTTGATGCTGTGACCATTTTCCCTGTGTTTTGAGCATTTTGTACATCCAGAGATGCCTGGATCTGACAAGCTGCCCTGTGCAATACGGTTCTTATGTTATGGATAGTTTGCTGGTACATTTAGCATAAAATAGAATTCACAGGGAGATGAATCCATTCCGTTATGACTGCAAAAAAGAAAGCTGAAGAATATATAACATCAACGGGAAAGAGATCCAATTCTTCCTTTCTACCTGGAACTGTAATTAAAAAAAACAATAGTAGTGGCAATTATTATGATGATTATTGATGAAATTAGAGAAAATTAAGGAGCTTTTTGTTTCCAAATAGAATTTTCATTCCACATAGCAGGGTGTGTCTAATTGAATTTATAGAAGCCTGACATCAAGATGTGCTCATATAAAGTCTGAATTTCTGCCCATTAGTTGATCTGCTCATGTTCTGCAGCTACCAATGACTAGGAAAAAATTGGGTGGAGAAAACTGGGAAAAGAGATGAGAGTCACTCCTAGTCCTGTGTTTAGGAGCAGCCCAAAACTGGGAGCCAGCACTTCTTGTGAACAGAGAGAGAAGACACTTTAGTTCAGCTCTCTCTGACTTTAGTCACTGCTCTTTTCTGCTGATGTGTAGAAAAATCAGACTTTTTTTTCTCTATCTCTTGTTTTTTTACATGTCCACTTCCAAAATTGGGAGCTAATTGTCCTAAAGGCTGGTTGAGGGACCTAAACACCAGAGCAGCAGGATTTATGGGGATATTTCTCACCTAAAGGCTCAGCTGGAATTCTCACTGGTTCTCCTGGGAGCAGGAACAAGTCCTGAGACAGCCATATGCAGATTTTAAAAGCAGAAACTCTTCTCTGCTGCTTGTTAACCACTCTGGATTTATTTGCTGAGTTCATATCTCTGCAAATTTCCATTACTTTCTTTTACACTGAAATGAGTGATCTACAGCCCTCTGAGAAACACCACTCAGGTTCACAGAGGTGGCAAAAAGAAAAAAAAATCAAAATTATATTTAAAATCAGTTTTTTAGTATATTTTCCTTTTTTTTTCTTCTTATTTTCTTTCTTTTATTTTTCTCTTGATGCTGTTTTGAAAGCTTATTTTTTTGCATGGATAACTTTGGAGCCTGATTCATCTCTAAAAGCACATCAGATGCTAATGCCTTGAGGGACATGACAACATACATCAGCTAGCTTCAAGATCCTCACAACTCCTTTTCTTCAGGCAATATTTATTACTTTAAGACTTTACCCATGCATAGAAGCCATCCCAGTATTAACTTCCCTGTGAGAAGCTGTTAGACTAAGTAGGACATTTTGTCTTTGAGCCAGCATGAGGTTTTTGTGGGGTTTTTTTGTTGTTGCTCCTCTTACACTCCAGCAGATTTTTAACAGTTTTTTAAGGACTATCTTTTAATCCTAACAGGCAATCAAGGTATCTTTCCTAGCAATTGCTGAAGGGTCCCACTGTTTATCTTGTGACATTCATATTACACAAAGGTAAGGGAGATAAAGAATCAGCAGGCAAGAGATGCTGAAACCCCACAGTGAAAATTCCATGATGACAAGAGACAGCTCTCTTGGCACTTGTTTTATTTTTTTTTAGTCCATTCCTCTGACATGCAGGGAATGAAAGCTCTGTGTATGCTTGTCTAGGAAACTCAGGGAAAACACAAAACCAGGGAATATGAGATGAGCTCCTCAGCAAAATGCTCCCAGAGAAAATCCCTCTTTGGATCACCTGAGCTGGGAAGAATTGTGGGGAGAGTTTGTGTGGTCTGTGCATGGCAGAGGCAGAGTAACCTTTGCTTCTTATAAAAATCTAAAAATCTAAACGGAGTTTTTCTGGCATGTGGGCCAGTTCCTTAATGAACACTCTGATAACACTGAGAGAGCAATTTCTGTCATGCAGGGAAGAAATAGAATGCAGACTTGGGAGAGGATATCTCTGTTATTTTGTGTCTTCTGCAAACAAACTCTGTGGCCAAGTTCCTGGTCATGGCATCTCTTTGATACAAATATTTCATTATAAATCACCATATCAGTGAGCCCAAGCCTTTGAAACCAAGACAAGCCAATGGCCTGGGTTAGGTGGGAATCAGCAGAATCTTCCCAACAGAATCCTGCAGGAGCTCGTGGCAAAAACATCCCAGTGGAGCTTCATCACATTGGGCTGCTGGTGGGGGCAAAGAGGGCAAGGAGGAGGATACTAATAGGAGAAAACCATAACTGGCTGTAGAATTGGTGTTGGTGACATGGTTTGGGGTTCAATGGGACCCTGTGTGGGGATTTTCAGCTGCTTTGGAGAGATGGGATCCAGCACATAAGGAGAATTTTAGTAGTGGTGTGACCAGCAGTCCTGTGGGAGCAGAGGACAGGAGAAAGGACATGAGGTGGTGTGGCAGGAAGGGTTCCCAAAGCCACCAAAATGAGGTGTGGGCAGGGAGGTGTCTACCAGGCACCACCATCATGGACAAATATCCCAAATCCTCTGCAGGAACTGAGCACTCTGGGGTGCTAAATGCACAAAGTATCAGGAATAGACCTGAGCTGTTAAGAGATCTGTGTGATGTTGCAGAGCTACAGTTTTGTTGGGATGATGGAGATGTGGTGGGTTGGCCCCTTGATGAAGTGTTGCCTTGGAGTGTCACAGACATTCTTCTTGAAAAATCCTTTCTTAAGATTTTTCCCTGCTGGAGCTCAGAAGCTCAACAGCAAATGTAAACAATTATTATCTGCTGCTGTGGAATGCAACAAGTCCACCTGTGATTGGTCCCCTGTAGATGTTTGTATCTGCTGACCATTCACAGGCAGGACTGCTATCGCTCTGTGCTGAGACACAGACGTTGTTATTCATTATTTCTATCTCTCTCTTAGCATAGCAGCTTGAGAAGAAGCTCCCTTTCCTTTCTATAATTATGTAGTATAGTTATAATGCTGTATATATATCACAATATAATAAATCAAGCCTTCTGATAATGGAGTCAAGATCCTGTCTCCTCCATCCTCTAATAAACCCCTGTGAACACCGACAACATTGGAGGGATGAAGGCTCTTTTAGGAAGGGCAGGGTAGGAAAATGAGGAGGAAGAGTTGCCCTTTGTAGAGAGAGCAGCTGGAGTGCATGGGATGATGCCTGGGGATGGGTGAGAAGCTGATGGAAATTTTGTGGGTCAGGATTAAAAGGAGAGCAGGCAGAGTGGATGAGCCCCTCTGCAGACAGACAGGAACAGCCTCACCTTTGCAGGCTCTGGTCCTCACAGGGGATTTCAACCACCCCAGTATCAACTGGAAGGAAACACAGCAGGGCATAAATATTCCAGGAGGTTCTGGCATGCACTGGGGACAGCTTTGGGGAGCTGATGTACAAATTGCAAGATCTCCAGATGGCCTGCAGGGGTTCATCTCCAGTAAATTTTACTGTCATGGCAGCAGAAGGATTCTGAAGCCAAAGCATCCAAGGATTCAAGGCTTGCACTGTGAGAAGTAAATTCTGTTGGAGGTGATTGCAACAGCAAAAATCACTCCTTTCCACACTCATAAATGACCACTCAGCTGAGCTGTAAGTTCCCAAAAGTCTGAAATATTCCCAGTATTCACACTGAACATCTCTATTTTATATTTGTGAGCTTGTGCTTTGATTGGTGGCACTGGGATGTGTATGCAAACTTCCGTGGAATCAGTTTTGTGTCTGCTGTTAGGGAGAAGAGAATCCTTAAATCCTCACTTCCTCTGAAGAAAGTGTCAACAACACAGCTGCCAGTATTTGTATTGGAACCTGATGAAAGCAAGTGCATATTTGTCCAATTTGTAGGCTTCTGTTTGTCTTGTAAGTGAGAAGAAAGTTGACCTGAATAGGAGTTAGTGCTCTTTTTTGCTTGCCCATGGCAAAAAGAAATTATCTGTGTTTTAGAAAAGCTGTTTTTCCATGCCACCTGTGTATGGAACCTCCATAGTTATGCCAGAATAACACTCAAAAACCTACAGCCCTTATCTAAACTGCTCCAATTAAACTTCCACCACTTCTGTCACTGTTTACAGCTCCATTGCATTTCACAAAGCCACAAGGAAAGACCCACATTGTTCTGAAAACATTTCACACTTTTAAAAGCATCACATTTCTGACTCTTTTGAGCAGTTTTGGAACCAAGCTTTGTGTGTATCGTTCCCTAAAATGGAAAAAGATCCCAAGCTCACACAGGGGCCACCTATTTTAATATCACAAGAGCAGCAACACAGGAAGGAATTTACCAGTTCTCTACCTCTTTGTCCAGAATGAATGCACACAAATCTCTCTGTGCACAGCAAGTCCCACTGGCTGAAAGAACCATGGAATCATAGGAGAATTTGGGTTGGAAGGGACCTTGAAGATCAGCCACTTCTACCCCCCTGCCATGGGCAGGAACACCTTCCACTATCCCAGTTTGCTCCAAGCCACATCCAGCCTGATCTTGGACAATTCCAGGGATGGGGCTTTTTTTGGAAACACCAACTTCTCTGGGAAATCTGTGCCAGGGCCTCCCCACTGTCACAGGGAAAAATTTCTTCCTACTAAACCTACCCTATTTCAGTTTTAATCCATTCCCTCCTGTCCTGTCACTCCAGGCTCTTGTATATAATCTCTCTCCATCTTTCTTTCAGGCTCCTTTTAGGTATTTGAAGGCCACAATTAGATTACCAAAACCCTTCTCTTTTCCAGTTTGAACAGTTCCAATTGTCTCAGCCTTTCCTCTTAGCTGAGGTGCTCCATCCCTCTAATTAACTCTGTGGCCTCCTCAGAACAGATCAATGTCCTATTGTGTCAGGGTTAAGATTTCCTCAGACTTTGTTTTTAGACCAATACTTATCCAGACTCAGGTGTTGGTGTTACCTGGCTTTCACTTCACTTCAGTCTTGAAGTCTGGACTTTTTGTATCTAAATATAACTGGGTAAAAAAAAATAAAATAACATGATCTGAAGTCAATGGTCCTTCACTTAACAAACATCTCTGCCTGGTATCTGTCAGGTGGGAGCCCAGAGACCTGGAAAAAGAAGTAAAAACATGGCAGCTGTTGCTTTTCTTTGGTCAGGAGGAACTTCTTGATGGATCCGTGTGTTCAGCCCTTGAGTGAAGCTGCCATTCACTGAAGTGCCACATTTTCACTTACTGCCTAGTGATGGTAACAATGGCAATGAACTTCCTTCAAAGGAAAAGGGATTTACATGAATGCAAATGGGTTGCTTATTTTGGAAGCTTTGGAATGCAGGGAGGATTTTTCAGTTTGGGGTTTGCTCTATTATTTTTAATTTTTTTTTCCTGTGAAATCAAGTCCAATCAGGCCTTTCTGACCTGAAAGCTGGTTTGACACATAAACACTGTCAAGAGGGCCCATCAGCACATCCTCCTCCAGTCTGACTGCCTGGGTGGCACAGCCAGGAGTCTCTTGTCAGACTGCAAACTGAGCTGGGAAATCATTCAGCTGGAGCCTTAACTAAACCCTCCTGAGTTATGTGCCTCAGTTGTGACATCTGCAGAAAATGAACACATCTCAAGAACAGTCCCCAGATACCTGAACGTAACAGCTTCAATATCTCTGATCAGTTGAATGTGGCCTGCAAAGTCTCTCATTTGGTTGAGATCCCTAAGTGATCTCAGAGGAAGCTGTTATGGGAATGTTAAATGTACATTTATGGTAAATGTATGTTCTTATTGGTTCCTTATGGATTGGGAAATCTTCTCTTGGCTGTGTTGCTTTCAGCCACTTGGTAAGACCCAGAGTAAAGTGTCAGTACAGAGCAGAGCCCATGAAGGAAAGGTACACTGGGGTGTTCCTGAATCTGTTCCACTCCCCACCTCTTTGTCCACCTTCAGTTTATGCCCTGTCATCAGTTGTGTTTCTTCTAAGTCTAACAAAACTTCATTGCAAACCACCCCAGCTACTGAAATTGTATGGTTTTATTATCCTTATGGTGTTATTATCCTTAATTGCCTTGTAGACAACAGTTTGAAGGAGATGGTCAGTGGGGCACTGGCACAGAGTGACAATTTGAAGGACATGGTCAGTGGGTCACTGGCACAGAGTTTCAATTTGAAGGACATGGTCAGTGGGTCACTGGCACAGGTTGCCCAGAGAAGCTGTGGCTGCCCCACAGCCCTGGAGGTGTTCCAGGCTTGGTTGGATGGGTCTCTGATCAACCTGGTTTAGTGGAAGGTGTCCCATGGCAGAGGGTTAGAACGAGATGATCTCTAAGGTATCTTCTAAGCCAAATCTTTCTGTGATTCCATGGTGTGTTCTATACCACTCACCTTTCCCTGTTTATCTGGACTGCAGCAGTGGTGGCCTCCACTGAAGCTCTCTGGGCAGGGCTGGACAGCCCCAGTCTCATGTGAGGCACTGTTGGGTCACCTCTGCTGTGACAAAGGTTTTGGAGCCGTGTGTGGGTTACTGTGATCTCTGACCAACTAATTTTACTGCATATAACAAGCAACACAAAAATTACATGGGGTTTTGTGTTTCTCTCCTCCTCCTGTTCTCTGTGAGTGTGATTTTTGTGTCATCCCTTGCATGGGGACTCTCACACTGAGCTCTCGTGCTTTGCAGTGCTGCTAAGGCAGCCCATGCTGGTTTACAAGGAGAAGAGTGATGGGCAACTCTACACTTGCAAATTTCCCAACGCCTAAAGATCTGTCTGCTGTGTTTATTTCTGTGTTTGACCCTCATAATGTGATTGGGCTGGTATAATTACAGTTAATGAGCCAGCTAATTTTGTACAAGAAGCAAAGCTCTTCCTTCCACGAGGTTTATTGCCACCCGTAGGATTCTTCTCACATCAATTTATCCAAAGCAGTTTTTTGGGGAAGTTAGAACTGCCATGGTCTCAGTTTCTAATAATGCTGCAATTGAGCAGTAAATGTCAGAAAGGCAGAAGCTGCTCAGGTGGGTGGTTTATTTCTGCTGGGAGGTGCAATTCTCTGCCAGACTGTTTGGGAAACGTGGCTTGAGCAGTTTAAGTAAATCAAAAGAGCCATGCAAAGCAAAAGAGGTCAAGCAAGTTGTAAATATCAGTGACCTCTACCTGGTAGATAAAATATATATTCTTTCCAAGACAGCAAGCAGATATAAAATATATTTATTTCTATGAATCCACACCCCTACCAACCTTATTATTCTGGTGACAAACTCAGAGTGAAACTATTTTCATCAGCAACAGGACTTGATAACTCAGCTGTGTGATGGAAAGTGAGTTTTGTGTTAATTATAGACAAAACCAGACTTCTGAAAAATGCTGCACACAAATGAAATGAAGGGATTTATTCAAACTTTCAATTCACAAACTGGATTTGGATAAAAAAGATTGGTCTTTACTTATTTTTTATTTGTAAATTTAAATAAACATATTTTATTTTTCTTTAACTTGGATGTCTTACAGAATTTAAAAAAAAATTGTATTGAGTGTAAATCACAAGGAAAAGGTTGCCCAGAGAGGTTATGGACTCCCCATCCCTGGAAGAGTTTGAGGCCAGGTTGAACAGGCCTTGGAGAAACCTGGAACAGTGGAAGGTGTCCCTTGTTTGCAACAAGGTGATTTTAAGGCCCCTTCCAATTCAAACCAGTCCATGATTCTCTGATTCTGTGAAAAGAAACGATGTGCTACAGGCAGTTCTCTGGAAACTCACTTTCAAAGCTACTTGAGCTGTTTTGCCCTGTAAATTACTTTCAGAGATTATTTGAGGAATAAAAAAAATCTGACACACCCCTAAATTACTTCACAGAAAAAAACCCTCACGTTGAAATAACTTTTTTAGTCAGCAAAGGAAGGAAATAGGGGAAGAAAAATTAATCGGGGGTGTTGTTGTGATGTAATATCCTCACATGTGCAAGTTTTGTGTGTCTAAAGGATTGATTTTCCCAGGCCACCTGAGAGCATCCTGTGGGAATTGAGGAGCCCTTGGATGGGTGACTGAGGGTGTGCAGTGGTCACTGGGTCCAGGACCTGCACCCTCAGGACACTCCTCAAATGCTGACCCTTCTCCTGTGGCAAACATCAGGAATTTGAGGCCACTTTCCTCTGTAAGAAAGAACATAAATTGCTTTGCAGATGCCAAAGTGAAAATATTTCTGCACTCTGCCATTTAGCGCCGAGCAGGTGATAGGAGGTGCCTCATTCTCTTACAGGATGTGTTGTTTTCCAACAGGAAAATGTTTGAATTTTAAAGCTCTGGGAGATGTATCCTGGCAGGCATGGCAAACCCCTGGCAGGGCAGTACCATTTTTCAGCACATCCATATGCAGCAGATACTTGACATTTCCAAGATGCATTTCAAGGACAGTATAAATCATTCAGGAGAAAAAGTACTGTGAATTTATGCTGGTGTTTGGCCATTGCCCTGTAGCCACTTTTATTCATTCAGACCAAGGGGTTTGGGCTGTTGGCTGAAAAAAAAAAAACAACAGGAAGAGTTGGTTGTGACATTTTAGGGTACTTTAAATACTCTTTCCAGGCCTGCCTGGAAAATGGTGCTGAGTGGTTGTTCAGTGCCTCAGTCCTTCCTCTGAGGGCTGTGATGTGTTGTGTGGAAGAATTAGGGCTCTGCTAAAATCAGATGGGAAGGTAAGTTCTATCTGCCTTTTTTTGGAAGCAATAACCACAGCTTCTGATGACTCACAGTGCTGAAAATTGTATTTTCTTGCACCAATCTAAGCCAGTGTGACCCATTTAGCCTGAATTTAACATATGAGCACGATTATTTTATAAATCCTCTCGTGTGCAGAATTTACAACTTGATGTTTACATTGAAGTTTGCAAATGACTAACCCTGAGCCATTTTAAACTTAGCTCTGGAAGAATTGTCATGGTTTTCCTTCCCTTTAACAGCCACAGTTCTGTCTTCACTAAGCCTGAGGGCCTTTTGTTCGTGGAATGACACTTAAAACTTTCCAAGTACATGGCAATTCGAATGGGCAAAATTCATTTTCATGCTGAAAGCAATTTCCCTCCAAACTTGGCTTTTAATTAGGAAAGAAACCTCTATGCATTACCAAAATACTCCTTTATTTTATTATTTTCCTTCTTCTTTTTATTGTGCCTCTCAGTGTGCTATATTGATTATTTTTAGCCAGAAGTTGTAGCCATAAAAGAGGGTTAAGCTTATTAAAGTGCTAAAAATAAAACCATACTATGAAAACCTGAAGGGGCCCATTTTGGTTACTGCCAAGTGGGAGCATTTAAAAATTCTCATTCATGAGCTCACTTTCCTGTCTTTCAAGTGATTTAGCTGAAATTCTGCCTTGTGAAACCAATCCATTGTTGCTGCTGTAAAAATCCAGGCCAAGTGAGTGATTCCTTGAAAGATTAGGGCAAAACCCCCACTCCAGCCACTCTCAATCCAGTAATTTCCCATGTAAGAAATGGTCATTAGAAGGGCTTGGTCTCAGGACTCAGATAAATAGCTGGAATTGAAAAATACCTCTTGGAGTAATCATTATTTCCATCTCTGTGTGATAAATGTATCATAAAAAAACTGTCTAATGCCTGGCTAGCTCTGTCACCTTCACTACTGCTATTGCAAGACTGTGTTGTAGATGAAAAATTATAAATATTTTCCTAATTCTCTGATGTATTTGGTTGCAAACACCATCTGCTTTGGTGCAGCCCCATCCCTGAGTTTATCAAAATGTCGACTGCATCCCCTTGGGATTTTGTTCTCAAATTGTAAAATGAATTTGTCACCAGAGTCTGAAGGCAGAAAGCTGTTGTGGCATTCAGTTTCTTTAAGAGATTCCAGACCCAGGGCTGGATTGTCTCATCTGATTGGGAACAAACTCAGTGTCCCTTCATCCCAAATCCAAAGGCAAAGGCAGATCCCTCCAGCAGGGTTTTCAGCCTGCTGAGGACCCTGCCACCCTTGTCTCTCCTTGGCAAGGAGCCTGAAAGTGGCCAGGGTGAGGCTGTGAACCATCACTTGTCCAGCAAAGATTCACCAAGAAATGTCTGTCAGTGATATATCCATCACTGACTTATTAACATCATTGAATTATTGCTTATTTCTCTATGATTTGAGCCAAATTCTCTTTCCTCTCCTGGTTTCCCTGTGTTAATCAGCAGAAATATCTGGTTAAATTGCTTTGCATATTTATGTCTCATTATTGCAGAATTTTAGAGCTGGTTTGGTGAGGTTTTTTGTTTGTCTTTAGTTTTTCTCCTATGCCTCAGGATTACCAGTTGCTTCAAAAAATAGGATTTAAATGGGAGCTTTACTTATTCCAAGGCTGGTATCCCCCCACTGGCAGAAGGAGTGAGCAGAAATAATTCCACCAGGGTCCAAGCTTCCTCTGTGACTTGCCATCAACTCACCCAGGATGTGGAGCACATCCTTCTAACCTGGGAAAGGCTGTGCTGGGAAAAACAGAGATGATGTTCTCAAAAGCTCTGCCCAAGGTGTGGCTCTCCCACTCCCGGGAGCTCTAAGGGGGCGTGCACAGTGTTTAATTTTATCTAACAAAGGCAAATCTCCTCAGGCCTCCCTGCAGGCAGAGGAAAGTGTTGGGCTCCTCTGGGGGGCCTTTTAAGGGAGCTAAATTAAGCTGCTTCTATGATTTCCTTCTTCCCCAGGAGAACTGCAGAGAGATTACTCTTGTTTTAGAAGGATGTATTTAATACATTTCTCCTCTGTAGCTCCTCTCTGCCTAAATGATTCATTTTCTGAGGCCAATCAGCCTTTAAGAGATGCTGAGCAGTGAAGGGTGTCTGCACTAGGATCCCAAGGAACTTTATACATGACCAAATTCTGTTACATTGATTAGGCACTTGGGGTTTTGCTCTTTTTCTCTTTTGTTTGTGGGGCTTTTTTTCCCTTTTCTTTGCTTTTCTAAAAATGTATTTTATTTTAAGTGCATAATTACCTTAACAGACTTTAACACTGTTTCATTCAAAAATGGCAAAAATGTGAATGCAAGCACTTTCCTCAAATTATCTGCAAAACCTCATTTCTTTGTCCACCACAAAAGTGGCGAGATTAATTCCTGTTCTTTCCTTTAGAGCCTTAAAGAATAAATTACTTTAATCTTTTGTGGCATGTCTTAATCCAACTCCTTATACTATTAATTGAAGAATTTCAGTTGATTTTATTAAGGATTAGAGAAATCCCTGGAACTTTGTTCTCCAATTTCTACCTGAGGCTGAGTTCTCCTGATTGAGTTCATGCAGTCTGTGGTGTATTTTGTGTTGAAAACCACCCATTTGATCAAGAAACAGACCAAGGGCACATCCTCTTCCACTGTGAGCAGAAATTATTGGAGGGCAACTGGTCAAGATTTCCAAGATTTCTACTGGAAAAACAAAACCTTTCTTGCAGGTTTTATACCATAGCTGTGAGAAGTCAAAGTTAATATTTGATTTTGATGAAATTGGGGACCCAGTTGTGATGGGTAGCTGATAATCTTTCTTTTCCAGTCTCATTTTGATTCCCTCTGGTTCATCCAGGTTTCCCCCAGTGCCAAACATAGCAATGTGGGGTGAGATTCTTCTCATTTCATTGTAGATTCCAGCAATTTTTCTCATTTTCAGACCTCCACAGTAGCTTGGAAAATGTGGTCCAGGAGTTTGGCTTGTGGTTTGTTTAATCTGATCAACTGCTGGAGAGTGGGAGGATTTGCACACTGTGGATTTTTTCTTTGTGATATTGTCCGAGATTATTTGATCAAGGACAGACACCTGGGCATGGTAAATAACCCACATGGACCCACATGAATTTTATCCCTGAGCTCTAATAGTGAGATAATTTCAGGTGCCATGTCCCGTGTGATTGAATCCAGTAAAGTTGTCAGTCTTGAGCCACTTTCTGTTGGATTCCCTGTCACCCTTCCCATTGATTTTGGAAGGAATGGGATGAGAGGCAGCCTCCATCCCATCAGAGGAGAGCTGTCAGTCGTCCTGCCTCTGACTGATGGGTTGGGTGTTCATCAAAAGGGGTGTTGGTCCTACCTCCCTGCAGAAATACAGGTCACAAACAAGAGGCTGCTCCTCTCTTTATGCCCATGAGTAAATTGTTGAATTGCTGCTGGTGTAAAACCTTTGGTTTTTTGGTCTAATTTGTCATTTGTAATTGGGTTTTTTTTGTAATTTGGTTTAATTACCCTGTAATTATCTTCTTTTAATTTGCAGATAGCATCGAAGCCAACATTGAGGCCTCTTCTTCCAACGTAGAATCAGCCAATGAGCAGTTGGCAAAAGCAAGTCAGCACCAAGTAAGTGGGACTAAAAAAAACCCTACAAATGCTTTCAGTGATAGTATTTACAATAAACAAAACACCTGGCAGCTGTGAGCCACTGGGCACATGGATTTGTGCTACCTGGAAAGATTATAAAGCATATTCTAAGTATTCTAAACCTTTTATATATATATAAATATAGATATATATATATGATTAGATTACCATAGCACAGCCAATTTGCTTTAGTGTAGTCATTAAGAAATCTGCATATTAAACAGACATTTGCCAGTAGGAAAGTCAACAATTAGCTGCTGTTGTTCTTGGAAAGGCACCATAAAAAGCACATCATTTAAGTGCATATGTGCTTCTGTTTGGTGTGTTTCCCTATAATCAGGCAACAGTACTTTAAGAAAACAAGTTGAGTTGTCAAACAAAATGATGTGGTTGGTGAATAATGGCTGTGGTGGTGGTGTTCAACACTTTTCAAAAGCAATTTGAGGGATTTTTTTGTGAATTTTTTTTTTTTTTTTCTTCATTGGATCAAGAATAAAACATAAACACACACACACACATACACGCACAAACATTAATCTTTTTGGAAACAGCTTGCCCAGAAAGAACTCTTTGATGGTTACAGTTAGTACTTTCTAGGGGCATGAAGGGGGGTGGGGGAATGAACAATCAAAAAATTGTTATCAATTGCATTGTGACTGACAGAAGAAAAACCTGCTAGTTTGTTTTTTTTCCTCAAGCATAAATTGATGATTTCCATGTGTCTAGAGTTTTGACAAAATGTAGGTGAGGTCCCTGAGAGCACATGGTGCCTGTTAGCTGTCCTTGGGCACGGTGAACTCTGAATCTTCCAGACCAAAGGAGAAAAACTCACAGGCATTCTTCTCTGATGCAATGGAGTGACGTGATTTTAAAATTTAAAAAAAAAATTTAAAATCTAGAGCTCATTTTCTGGTAAAACACATCGTCCCAAATTTGGGTAATAAGGGTGAGTTTTGTAGAACTTTGATATTGCAGAAAATAAGCGCTGTCTTCAGCTCCATGTTGGTTTTTAAAGTATATATATTTAAGATAATGTGCGTCGCCCTGCATGTAATCCTGCATTCACTTTGAAAATAACTTGTTACATGAAGTCTAAAATGAAACTGGAATGGATTTAATACTTGACCTGACTGTAGAGCTGATTGCAAAGCTGCAAATGAGTTAATGATGACTTTGGCTAAGAAGGTCAAATAGGAGTCAGGCAGAAAATGAATGCAGCACAGTCTAAGGCTCATGCTTTCTTCAGCCAGCAGGAGCTGCTGAAATAGCCTGCCCAGACAGGAGGTCCCTTTTTTCCTCAGATATGTTCATCAGGATAAAGATAAAGCCAGTTTTAGTGAGGCAACCCCTGCCAAGGGCATAAATATGGACTGATTGGTGTTCATGAGAAAACAGAGTCTCTCTTGTACTTGAAACAAGCTCATAATGACAAATATCACTTTAAAAATGTTGGCTGCTAAAGAAAATGTGCAATCCAGATCTCCTGTGGAGCACAGGGAACTGTCTTGTGCCCTACTGGATGTGGATCACCAGAAAAATCTGTGAAAACCTTCAGTGTCTTTGCTTCTTTTTTACCAGGATCGGGATTAAATGTGTGAGATGGTATTTCTTGTTTGGACTCAGATGTTTATTAGTTCTTATTTATGTTACAGTCTCACAAACCCTGAGTTCTACAGCATTTCACTCTAACAAAGTAAAAATGGAGACCTCTATTCTACAAAAATGGAGATCTCTATTTCTACAAGGCCTTTTAAGGATAAACTGTCCAATTAGGAAATGACACCTAATCTATTTTCACTTTTAACTCAATAACCAACCACCCATGGCCCGAAATGAGGACTTTTCTATCCAATTGCACAAAACCACCCAAACCTGTGAAGAAGAAGGTGAAGAAGGATCAGCCCCTGCCCTAAAACCTCAATCTTTCTTTATATCTATTATTATATTCTAAAACCTTAAACTCTTAAGTTTTCTACCATGTGATATCACACTTCTACTCAAACTCCACACTTACAATCTCAGTTTTATCATTCAGTTTTGGAAGCCTTCTCCACACCCTCAGGTCGAATGCAACGTTCTCTTGGGGGTCAGTGCCTGTCAGCACAGAAAGTCTAAAATTCTCAGTAGCCAGGGTTGCAACATAAACCCAGCTCACTCTTTGTCTCCATGAACAGAAAATGAGGTGACATTTTTGTCACTTCCACTGCTGGCCTGCTTGCCTGAGGTTGCACAAGATGCCTCATGTGTTGTGTGCCACAAAATCTGTTCTTCTTACACCCACAGGGACACGGTCCCCATGGTGGGACAGGAAGGGCCCTGGTTCCACAGCCCAGGGATGCTGTAGGGAGGAACCTGATGCCCCTTGCAGACATTTGGATGATGCAGTGTGAGTGCAGGTTGTCCTTCCTGCTGTTCTGCCTGGTTTTGGATGCTTTGGAAATATCTGGGATGGGTTTGGGAGAGCCATCAGCCAGATGGTCCTGTGGGTGAGCTGCTTTTAAGGGACCTGCCAGAGCTTTCCATGCTCCAAATTCCATCTGTGCTCATCTGTGCTGCTCGGGGACCAAAGGCACAAACTGTTTCTTAAATCTTACTGAGCAGTTTTCCTTCTTGTGTTAAACTGCTAATTCATGAGTATGTTTGCTTGTTACTTATGTTACAGTGTGATTATCCTGTAAATGCAGGCTGGCTTACAAACATTTGTTATTTATTGTTGTTTATATGTATATAAACGTGTGTGTGTGTGGATGCAGTATTTTTATTAGTCAGTGTAGTGTTTTTATTAGTCTACCAACAAATGTATGCATAAATTGAGAAATCAGAAATGTCAACACCACTGAAACATTTGAGTTTAAGACCTTCTGTAGAACTTAATGGAGGGATTTCTGTCAGGAATAATGATTCAGTGGCTGGTTATTTAGCACAATATTTGCATGTAACCCATGCAGTCACTTCAACAATACAATTGGAGAACCAGTCCCAACCTGCACATTAACATAACAAAGAACCAGTAAATAGTTTTTACTTAGCTACTAGAAAATAAGACATTTAGTTTCCCTGAAATGATAGAAATGTTTAAAAAAGAAGTAAATATCTTCACAAGAAGCTCCTTTGTCTGCATTTTAAATTTGGTGACGTGCTCCTTCTTCTTGAGATGTGTGTGCTAACAGCAGTGTTTTATTACTCTGAGTGAATTCTCATGTGCCCCATCTAAACTCTGAAAGATTAGTGGGAGCTGTCAGAGCTTTGGAATATATATATAAAAGCAGATTTCTTTTTCTTTGATTTTAAATTATAATTGGAAAATAATTGTTTCTGCCTAAACTTATTTCTGCTACAAGTCGCAGTTAAGCTGCCTCCATGCATTATCTGTGGGAACTCACAGGGTCAAAATGCAGATGAAAGCAATAAGAGTTGAATTTTGGTACAAAAGGGAAGCCTTTTTTCCATATGAAAACCCTGTTGGTCACAGGAATGTGACAATTTTGACTTTTTTATACTACTTTCAATAGAAAATCTGAGTTTGAAAAATGACTGAGAGGCAGACCAGTGTGGCAGGGAAAAGCCAGTAGAAGTTCTCCCCTGCCCTGGTCCTGCTTCCATGCCTTTCTTTTCAGTGTGGGTCTCATTTCTCTTGGGCCTTGAGCAGGAATGATGACTCCTGCCATTAATACCAACAGCCCAGATTTGCCTCTTGTAATTTCCTTTTCCCTGCCCCCAGAGAAAATGATTCATCCCACCCATCCTAAACACCAATTTTAACTTGGTTCAAACTGCTCTCTGGAAGACAGGGATTTACTGGAGCAGATATGAGTGTTTTTGGTGGTGATGGGTGTTTAAGTGTCTAAACCTCCTTTCTGTGATGCATGAGGAGGAATTGCTTTCAGCACATCTTGTCTCTTCCCACAGGAGATGTCTGACATAGGGAGGTCTGCTGGCTGCCTCTTAGGACAAGTTTGTTCTCACCTTTGGCCATTGAATTGAGATTATATCAATTATACTACAAATATTCCATGGAAAATTAATCCAAATGTTTCTTTATTGGGAAAAAGGGAATATTAAGACGCCCAACCTGCCCTTGAGGTTAGTTTAGGTGGGCTGGACATCTCACTAAAGGGGTGGCTGTGTGGAGATGAGCACATTTACATTGCTCACTTTGCTCAGAGCTTCGTGCAGGTGGATTGAGAGGAAGAAGAAGAAACCAACACAGACTCCATGGGTGCACATTAAACCAGTTGCTCTTTTTTTTTCCATGCAAAGTTTGGCCTAAGTTCAGCTTGGCCTCACTGCCTGAAGAACTCTGTGTGCTGACTGCTGAAGCTAATTTGTTTTGGAAGAGCTGCTTGTGTTGCTTTGATTCCTGCTGGTTGCTCTCCTTCCCTGTATCCTCTATGGAAGTCAAGCTAATTTGGATTCCCTGGCATTGCAAAGGCAAACAGCAGTTCAGTGACCCACTTGTGTAGTCTAAGAACAATGAGGTTTTTTTCCAGTAACGAAGCAATTCCTGGGTCTGGCTTTCATGGGTACACAGAGGGGCACTTTGAAGGCTGGAGCTCTGAGGAAAAAAAGCCTCATAAATCTGTGATATTTGCAGAGATCTTATTGCCAGGGGACCACTGATAAGGGACTGTCTTCAACTTTTGCTCAAATAACTCACTGGTATTTTAACAGCAAAAGACAATTTGAGTTTCAAAAATCACCTTCTCAGAGTCATTGAAGTTTTTTGGTGTGGTAGCCTCTCAAAGCACTTGTTGCTTATAAATATTGTGACAATGTAAATCATCTCCTCCTCTTCACTGTGGATATGCTCTGAGACCTTGTGTTTTGCTGCCACTAAATAATTCTAAACTTAGTTTTATAACTAAAGCCAACTGGCACCACAATTGCACCCTGACCTGCTCAGCAGTCATGCAGCAACTGCAAAGCCATGGGGGACCAGCGTGGTTGGATTATCTTGGTGCAAATTGAGGCCATTTCCCCTTAACCTGCCACTTTGTACCTGGGAGAAGAGACTGACCCCACCTGGCTACACCTTCCTTTCAGGGAGCTGCAGAGAGTAAGAAGGTCCTTCCTGAACCTCCTTTTCTCAAAGCTGAGCTCCCTCAGCTGCTCCTCAACATGATGCCTCAGGTTTTAGCTTTTATATTTTTCAGATTCTGTACTGCTTTTGTGAGCTTCATATTAGGGGATAGCAGGCCCTCTTAGCACAACAGGGAGAAAAAACAATTCCTTCTCTAGCTGGGGACCAAGGACAAATGATCCAAATTTCAGGCTCAAGAGCATAAAAAACAGCAGAATGAAGACAGAAAACCAAGAAGGATGGGACTTCATGGGCTGGAGCTGTATTTGGACAATTAATTCCAATATGCAATGTACTAGAACTTATAAAAGTGTGAGACAACGTGACCGGTTGTGCATTTTGTGACCATTTTGGGTTCATCTTGGGTGTAGCCCTGGCTGGGCTCTTGTGCTGCCCAAGGTGGATCCATTGAGGCTTTCTGATAAATCCCTGCTTTATTCTTTAGCTCTGTCCAGTCTCTGTTCCAGGTCAGCCTTCTCAAGGCATCAACCAGACTCGTTCTCCAGACCCTTCACCAGCAGCAGTTGGTTGGAATAAAACTTCTGCCTCCTTTTTTTCTTGCTCACTGGCTCCCTATAAACAGCAGGCTGATTTTTCAGATTGTAGAGTGTTTTATTTTGAAGCAGCTTCTGCCTTTGCCTGCTTTTTTACTGTATTTTAATGCAGCCATTTACAAAACAGCTGCTTTCCGTGGGAAGTGGTGTTCGAGTCAGCGCCAGTCCGTGTGATAAATGAACTGTGAGAATCCAGCAACTTAACCCCAGCAAGGTCTGAGCCACAACATTTATTTAAAACTCTCTTTGTTTTCTGTAAATAATGGATCTGTGTGATCAAATATTTATTAAGAAAGGGGTTGTTTAGAGCTTTTTGGATGTCGTGTGTTCCTGTGTGTAAAGGTAAAATCTTTCAGGCCGTTTTTAATCACAGCAGATCATCTCTTCATTTGTACCATCTAAAAGGGGGAGATGTCTGATCCAGGTACTAGCTTAGCTTTTTTTATTATTTTTCCTTTTATTGTGCAAAACCAGCTGTGAAATTTTTGGAAGGAAAAAGATAAATTATCCACTGTGAGTTCATTTTTTATTTAAGCACAAACCATTCAATAAGGAAGCGGAAGGGGCATGAGTGGAGAAGGGAAAGAATCCAGAGGAGGCCATGAATGTGATTTGAGGGATGGAACACCTCTCCTGTGAGGAAAGGATGAGAGAATTGTGATTGTTCAGCCTGAAGAAGGGAGGACTCCAGGGTAAACTTATTGTGGCCTTTGAGGTACCTGGAGGGGGATACAACAAAACTGGAGAGGAACTCTTACAAGGGCAGAGTGATAAGACAATGGGGAATGGCTTCAAACTGACAGATTGCATGTTTTTGTTGGATATTAGGAAGAAATTCTTCCCTGTGATTGTGGGGAGGCCCTTGCACAGGTTGCCCAGAGAAGCTGTGTCTGCTCCATCCCTGGAAGTGTCCAAGGCCAGGTTGGACAGGGCTTGGAGCAACCTGGGATGGTGGATGGTGTCCCTGTCCATGGCAGGGGGTTGGAACTGGATGATCTTTAAGGTTCCACCTGACCCAAACCATTCTGTGATTTGGTGTGATATGAAAGACTTGGGAGCAAATTTAGTGGTGAGCCATTGGTGATCAATCTGTTTTCTCTGGTGAGAAGATGAGTAGGCAGGACACAGATTTTACTGGCTGTTCACCTTGGTGGAATGCAGCTCTGGGACTGTTCCAAGTCAAGAATATTCTTATTTTAAGAATATCAGTTACACTGATTGTGGTGGCCTGCATTCAGTATTTCAAAGGCAAAAATTTTCTCTTTGAAAGCTCTGAACAAGTCTGATCTGTGGTGAGTCAGAGATGGCAGAAGGAAATCACAGACTGTCTTTTGTTTTTCTAATTCATTTGTTTAACAGAATCTCTTTCCAGGGTACAATTTCATTTTGAGGGGTCAGAGATTAAAAAGCAATTTTCCCTTGCTAGCAGCAGCATAAACTAGTGAGTTACATTTCTCTTAATGGCCTCATTTAACAAAGTAGTGAATGGAAATCCTTGGTTACTGGCTGGAAAACCACACTTAGACTCATCTTTGTGCCCAGTAGCAGCACATATAATAAATTGCCCTGCTCAAAGGTCAAAGCTTTGAGAAATTGTATTAAACTTACCTCTTAATGGGCGAGAGATACCAAGGAGTTAGGAATATTATCACTGGAGATGCATACCTAACTGGGATCCATGGAAAAGACGAACAGAATTTAAGTATCCTTGAGTCCCAGCTGTGTAGCCTGAAGTGTTATTGCACTGGGCTGTGAGCTTGTCACATCTCATCAAGCAGCAAAATGGTCAAGCTTGGTCAGTGTTTGCACTGGAAAGCTCTGCTGAAAATGTGCAGATGCAGGCAGCAGTGTTCTCCTGCTCAGTTTTCCTGTCTGCTGCAGGGACTCTGTCCAGGCAGTGTCACCATTCCTCAAGTATTTCATGTAAACTCACTTGTAGCCACATTTCTCCTCCACAGAGAAAAGCAAGGCAATCTTCCCAAGAATATTTCTGGGATTCACATTCTCTGAACCTCAGAAAATGATCAAATCAATTCTTATCTTATTTGCTGTGCCTATATTTGTGCAAAAGTAGAATGCAATATGGAGAGTGTTTACTCAAAGTCATGGTGTTTTGTTTCCTTGGCCTATCAGGGCCGAGTGTTTGTGTGTGTGTCAAGACTGTTGGCTGACAATCAAGAGATGTGGAGCAATAAAGTGCAGTCGAGTGCTTAGCAAATTCAGTTTAAATGGAATATAACATAGTGTAATATATTATAGAATAATGTAGTGTAATAAAGTAATTAATTAGCTTTCTGATAAGATAGAGTCAGATGCATCGTTCCTCTCCCTTCATCAGGGGCAAAAATATCATAAATAGTCACTGACGTGTCAGTGAGTCAGAGGAGGCCACAAAGATGCTCACAAGGTTGGGGCCAGGCTGGGACAGCTGGGGGTGTCCAGCCTGGAGAAGAGAAGGGTCTGGGGAGACCTTAGAGCCCCTTCCAGTGCCTAAACGGAAGAGACAGGAAACCTGGAGAGGGAATTTTAAGAAGGGCCTGGAGTGGCAGGACAAGGGACAATGGCTTTAAACTGACAAAGAGTCAACTTCTATTAGATGTAAGGATGAAATTCTTCACTATGAGAGTGAAGGCCCTGGCACATATCACCCAGAGAAGCTGCCCCTGTCCCATCCCTGGAAGTTTCCAAGGCCAGGTTGGATGAGACTTGGAGCAACCTGGGATAGTGGAAGGTGTCCCTGCCCATGGTGGGGGGTTTGGAAGGACATGATCTTTGAAGTCCCTTTTAACCCAAACCATTGGGGGACTCTAAAGATGCCACATTGGTTTTCGAAGCCACAGTGAAACTAATAGTTGAATTCTACTGTGGGGATTTATATTCCAGTTTCTGTGTCTTGATTTTTAACTTGATTTACTTGATGAGCACCAGTGTAGCTGTCCATCTTTCCATAGGGACATGTTAGGGATCTGCAGTCAGTATGGTGTCATCTCATCAGACTTGGTACATAAAATTTAGGCAGCTGGAAGAAAACAGGCTAAGCTTCCTTCCCCATGCCTCTGGAAGATTGTTCATCCTGTTTCTTTTGGATATTGTACCTCAGCCTGTGATGAGCAGAGGGAAGTACCTTCAAAAAACACTTTACTAAACAGTGAGAGTTTGAGTTCTTTGCCTAAAAATTAATATTTAGTATCCCTTTGTGCTGAGTAGGGAATCCTGCTGCCCTTCTGGCTTCTGCTGTTGTTCCTCCCCACATCACCTTCACCTGTGCTAGCTGTGTTTAAATGCTGCAAAGAACCTGGGACATCTCCAATGGTCAGGAAGTAGCTGAGAAAGTAAATGCTTTTCCCCCTGGTGTGCTTTAATAACTGTATTGATCATGAAGGGAAAATGATATGTAAGGAGAAAAAAGCTACAGAAAACTAAATTGCTTTTATTTCCATTTTGACAAAGCCTGGGAGCACTTTAATCAGAGGCGTTTTCCATATTCCTGAAGGAAATCACAGGCCTGGTAGGACACCTTTGTAGCACAGCTCTGGGTCGTGGCCTGGCACTATCAGAAGTGGAGAATGGGAATTGTTAAGTTCAACTTGTGCTCAAGAGGAGAAAAGAGAGTCAATTATAGCCTTTCTAAATCTGACTTCAGCAACACGCAAAGCTCTTGGAAGCATTTTGAAATGAGGAATGAAAAGCAAAGGAGTTCTGTGCAGGGTGGGACAATTTGGGATTTCATTCCACTTTGAAAGGGTCATTGCATATCTCTCTTTGTGAGGAGAAAGGATTTCCTTAGACAAAGAGACACCTGACTTCTGGTCTTCAGAGAAATATTTTCTATAATTCTGTCACGTGAGGATTGTCCTTGTTTAGAAGATTCACAGAAGAAGCTTGTTCTTCTATGGCCAGCTCTGATGTCTCTTTATTTTCTTCTACCTCACACTCTGTTATGAGTTCAGCATTGTCAGCTCAAGCCTTTGACAAGTTTCAGTCATTCCTAAATTCCCTGCTGGGGAATTAAGGGATTAAGGTTTTCTGCAGAATGAATTTAGGAGACTAGGAAATATCTACAGGAACCTGCTCCCCTTCATAAAGCACAACTTCATTTTTCCTTTTTTTTTTTAAGGTGACTCTAAGAAAAACAATTTACAAAGTGGGTCGAAAATTCATTATGATTTTTATGTTAGAGTAAGTGCTGCATTTGATCCATTTTTAGTGGGCTTGGGTATATTCTTCATAGTTTTTTGGGTTTTGTCTAGTGAGCCACGATGTATCATTCTTCCTTTTTACAGACAACAGTGCTGTCCATTTACAAGAAACAATTCTTGCATCAGTTCTTTTTTACTGTAGAAGACATTTTTCTTACACAGACCTGAAGCATATAAAAAGGAAAATAAACTCTATTTGTATTTATCTTTCCTCTTTAGGGCCTGTCCCAGTGGATATTACCTTTTTTCTGAAACATTTTTTTTTGGTTAAGAGTTTAAAGAAAAGGGAATAATCTGTAACTTCAGGCTTTCACTGATGTCAAAGGCACATTAAGGGAAGGAGAATAGAGCTTCATCCACTGTACAGATCACATTTGCTGATTTAATAGTACTGGGGAGAATTCATGAGTGTGAAGGTAAGTTTATTTTTTTTTCTAAGCAGAGAAATCTTAAATTCTGCTCACAGTCTCCAAGCTTTCCCTGACTCTTCCCAGCTGTGTCTTTAAAAGGGTTTATTATGGAATATTGAGTTGTGTAAGGATGCTAATCTTGCTCTAGTTTGAGGGATTGCAATCTTGTTAATACTAGGCCATGTTTCTCCCTATCCAGGCAAGATTTAAATAGATCTGAAACTGGTGAAGAAACAATTAAACCTAATTTTTGGTGACTATCAGCATGGTTTCCTTACATCTCAAGAAGAAGAAAATCCAAGTGCTGCTTTTCTTTGCCACCAGCATTGAGCATGAACGTGGAATTCACTGCACCTCAGCTGATGCATGAGGTGGGATCCATCTCAACTAACTTTGGACTGGGAATTAATCACTGTCTGTGCTGCCCAGGTGCCCTACATCCTCACCAGAGATTTAGGAATCATTTTGATTTCGTTTGGCTGCTGGAAGCTGGGATCAGTGATGCCATAGGGTCCCCCAAACGTGGCCAGTGCTGCATCCCTCAGCTCTGTGTGGATGTGCCAGACCCCGCAGGGCAGCTCATATCCAGATTTTTGTCTCTAGATGGGAGCAAGCCACACTGAGCAGCAGAGATCACATTGCAGGGCAGTTTATTCTGCCTGGCTTGAGAACACAAGCTATCGTTCCCTCACAAAAAATAATTCTCTAATTAATTTTACTTTAATGTGGCTTTAATTAATTTAATTCTCTATTAAATTAATTAATCCTAATGTGGCTTTTGTGTGAGTCTTCATCACATTAGAATAGGGCACTTTAATTTAATCTTCTTTCTGGTGCTGGGCACTCCCTTTGAGGCACTTTGGGGCAGTTACTGAGGGCATGGGAAAGCAGCAGGAGGGATCCAAGAGCTGCAGAGGAAAGATTACAAAAAGAGTTGCTTAAACTAAAAAAGAAAAGATAGAGTTGAAGATAAAGGTCTCTTGGTACATAAAAGTCTGCTGCAAAGAGGAAAAGAATAATCACTGCTTTTTTTGTTTTGTTTATTACAGTTGGGAGGAACAAGAAGTAATGGACTTAAGCTGCAGCAGGAAAGAATCAGGGCTGATATTAAGAAAAGCTGTTTAATGATAAGGAGATTGAAATACTTCCTGGGGAGATTTTAGAGTCTCTAGCGTTGGGTATCTGTAACAGTATCTGGTGAAGCATATTTCAGGAATGGTGTTTGTATAATTGCTTTTACTGTTGCCTGTCAGATCACGCTGCAAGGTCCAGTGTAAACAGGACATGTTCATATTTTATCACAAAGCATCATTATCTAATCAGAAAATGCTGCAGCCATGAATCATTCTTTGATTTTCATTCTCATCCTCTCCTCATCCCTTGCCTTCTCCTCTCCAAAGTTCCAAGTTTGGAAACCGCTGTAGGCCCAAAATTGCTGATTTAGTTTGACGAAGGTGATGAGATTGAGCATTTCCTGCCAGCTCTGCTTAGACTGGGTGCTGGGAACAAATCATAGAATCATGGAATGGCTTTGGCTGGAAGGGACCTGAAAAATCATCCAGTTCCAAATCCCTGCCATGGGCAGGGACACCTTCACTGTCCCAGGTTGCTCCAAGCCCCATCCAACCTGGCCTTGGACACTTCCAGGGATGAGGAAGCCACAGCAGCAACCTATTCCAGGGTCTCACCACCCTCACAGAGAATTTTTCCTAACATCTCATCTGCATCTGCCCTCCTTCAGCTTAAAACTATTAAATCCCATAAATAAATTTATCCCAGAATTTTCTATGTGGCTTCCAGGTGTACCAGATTTGTTGTCCAAATTATTTCCACAGAAGTGTAGTCAATAAAATCATGGTGGGTGTCCTCAGCAGTCCTTTGGATGAGGCAGCTGAGCCACACAGGCATTGATTTGACATTTGTGGGAGCTGGCATTGTAGTGTCTTTTAAGGGTAACAGATAATCACCACATTTCACTTTAACAAGCTGCTGGAATTCTGAGTTCTGGTTATGTTTGATTAGCATCAGGGCTGGAAATAAGGAGGATTTATAGGAAGAGGGAAAATGAATGTGATGGTAGAATTCAGGAGGGAATGGAATCCTACTGCTGAATTAAATAAGGCCGGGGGCTGTCCTGGGAATCCAAGGCCTGGTTATGTCCTCATGATTAAATTATGAAATAGAAACAGGGAATGGTTTGGGTTGAAAGTGACCTTTAAACGTCACCTAATGCAACCCCCTGCAATGAGCAGGGACATCTCCTGTGCAGAAAAAGGACAGAATCCAAACACTCCACTGGGAATGGTCCCTGCCATGTGCTACACAGGAGCTGGGGCATTCCTGGGGAGAACAGGACAAAGTTGCACCCAGCAGAATGCATGGATGATGAAGAGTCACCATTCGTGCTTCTGCCTCATCCCTCTTTGAGTTACAAGTACAGAAACAGCTGCTTTGTGCCAAAGCTTGTGCACAGACACTCTT
Organism: Setophaga petechia; assembly: GCA_024362935.1. Classification (NCBI taxonomy): domain Eukaryota; kingdom Metazoa; phylum Chordata; class Aves; order Passeriformes; family Parulidae; genus Setophaga; species Setophaga petechia. The sequence goes on along the minus strand of JANCRA010000193.1, from coordinate 287,239 downwards.
TGCTTATTTTCCCCTTGCCCCAGGGTTTTGTATGACCATGATTTAGGCCAGGTCTGGGACACATCCCTCTGCATCCTTGGATTACAGAGCTGTGAGGTGCCTCCATGGGAGCAGCACCTTTGTCTAGGAGATAAACTGAAATTCAGTCCCTTACTCTTGGTCCCTTGGTGCCATTACTCTGCCCCTCTTGCCCATGCACTGTGCTGAACCCATCTCACTCATTTGTCTTTCTGTCTTGACCTTGGATTTCCTTTGTTTCCTCTCTGGAGGTCCCTGACCCCTGGCTGATCCTGATTTTTGCCACTGGACCTGCTCTGTTTTGCTTTGGATGCTGAACCCTTGGTGGGGAAGATGCTGCCCCAGCTCCCCTTCCTGTTCCCCCCATCCTGGTTTGCCCTCCCTGTAAAAGCAGCTTGGGCTTCCAGCTCCCTGGAAACTCAAAAACTCTCTCAGGGTGCATAAACTTACTCACTTTGAATGGTTTCTGAGAAAGCTGAGCCCAATGTTCACCAGCTCTGGTTGTTGTGCTGTGAATCACATGAAATATAAATATTATTTCTGATTTTCCAGTCAGAGATGAACTTGGTGTGCTCTTTGTTTAGTGCTTTTTTTTTTTTTTTTTTGGCTTTTTCTGTTGTTTTTTTGAGATTAAACAGAATAAACAGAAAAAAAAATTATAAACAGAAGAAACATTTTTTGACCCATAGATTTTGAAATACCTCTGGTGAGATCAGTGAGGATATTGAATAGCTGTTTTACTACTGATGCTACTTTTCCAGGGCCAAAAGAAATTCTTAATTTGATGAGACAGAGCTTTTTTTGGTGCTAAAAGAGATAATAGAGTCAAAGTGAAGAGGGGACTGAAGCTCTACTTGGACCCTTGGGCTCTGATAGAGACTAATCCCAAATAACACACGGAAACAAATCTTTTCCACCATGATCACAAAGATGATGGTCACTAATTGTCTGAAAGCCTCTATAAATGGCAACTAGAATTCACAACTTTTAGGAGCAGATATGCTGGAGGACAAAGGAGAGATGACATATTTCTGTATCAACCTGGAAAGTCACTGTAGAGAGTAAAAGAATGCTGAATATAGGTTCTGCTTGCATAAAGCTGAATTGTGTTGGCAGGGCAGACATTGAATTCTGGGTATTGCATTTAGAGAGGATTTAAACATAGCAGAGGATCAGCAGCAAGTCATAAAGTAAGACCTGAAAGTCCCAGGATTTGGAAATGAGAGCAGCATGCCCAAGACCAGGCAGCAGATTGATCTGTGCAGCAGGAAATGAGAGCACAGAGAAATACAAAGCAGCACAACGATGGGGGAGACAAAGTCGAGCTTACTTTTAATCTTCATTTTAAATTTAAGTTGCTCTCTGAATACTTGGAGTGCTCTCCTGCATGCAGCAAAAGAACCACCAAGTCATAGCCTGCTTTGGGTGTCACTGCCTTGAATCTGGAGAATCATTGTGGAATTGGGACAGGAATAATCTGGCAGAAAAAAAGCAGAATACAGCACCCACTCTGGCCATGCTGCTTCTGCACCAGCTGAGGGATGTTGTCTTGTTGTTATTTAATTCCAATATTGTCTGCTCTCCCCCAGCCCCAGGGGGTGTGAAATTCCTGCTGTGCCTGCTGCCAGTGGCACTCAGCTTGCTGCATCCATGGCCATTGCCACCAACACCCAGTGGACACCAGGGATTGGATTCCATCTCCAACATCTTCCCCAGCCTTTTTCAGCAGCCCTGCCTTCAGTGACAGGCAGCATGGGTGTTGTTTCATTGCTTTTTCCTGGTCTTCCTTGCATTTTAGCATCCAAAGCTGATTAGGATTGAACAAGAGAAAGAAGTTCTTGAATTGGTGTTCTCCAGCAGATCAAACAATCCTTCTGTACCTGCTTTGTTTGCACAAATGAATAAATGTTGACCCCTGTGTAGCCATCCACAGATGGCTCTTCAGAGAGAAACAGGCATAAACTTGCAAAGCTTTGCCTCATGGCTGGGGTTTTTGTGGTCCAGCCTCTAAATGCAGTTCCAATCCCTGAAGACCAGGTAAGGAGTCAGCAGAATTTCTTCCTAATAAAATCAAAACAAAATAATTTCAGGTCTGTTGATGGAGAGCAGTAAGAAAAGGACTCACCTTCAGAAGGTGGAAAGGAAGACTTATTTTTCACAGAATTGCAGAATTGTTGAGGTTGGAAAAGACCTCCAAGATCACTGAGTCCAACCTTTGACCAATCACCACCTTGCCCACTAAACCCTATCAGAAAGTGCCACATCTGCTCATCTTTTGAACACTTCCAGGGATGGTGACTCCAACACTTTCCTGGGCAGCCTGTTCCAATGTTTAACCACTCTTTCAATGGAGACCTTTTTCCTAATATCCAACCTAAATCTTCTCTGGTATGACTCAAAGCTGTTTTCATTGTCCTGTCCCTAGCTGCCTGGGAGAAAGGGCTGATCCCAAGTTGCTGAACCTGCCTGGAGCCAGATGAAAGATGGGGAGGGAAATGTCAGGGATAGAGCAGGATCAGGAGAAGACCTGAAAAGCCTGAAAAGTCTCAGTAACCTCAACTGTAACAACACACCAGACAACAGCTTGTATTAGAAGAGCTTCTGCACAAGTCCCCAAAACTCCCCAACCTCAGAATCACAAAATTAAATAGGCTGGAAAAGACCTCTGAGATCCTCAAATCCAGTCTATCACAAAACATCACCTTGTGTTTTGTCAAACAGATGAAGGCACCGAGTGCCATATTCAGCCTTTCCTTAAACATTTTCAGGCATGGTGACTCCACCACCTCCCTGGGCAGCCTTTTTCAATGTCTGATCCTCCCTTCAGTGAGGACATTCTCCTGATGTCCTCCCCTGGTACAGCTTAAGACCACATCCCCTTGTCCTGTGGTTGCCTTGGAGGAGACACCAACCCCAGCTGGCCACGTCCTCATTTCAGAGGGTTGTGGAGAGTGGTAAGATCCCCCCTGAGCCTCTTTTCCCCCAGGATAAAGCCTTTGTAGCTCCCTGCAGGTTCGTTCAGTCTGTCAGCACGCTGAGTGCATTTATGTGCAGTTCAGCTTCGCCCTGAGCTGGCTCTGGCTTGACACCTTGCTAACAAAACATGCTGGCCCTTGAAAGCCCTGTCAGAGTTCAGCCTGGGAAAAGCTGCAGATCGATCCAGCCCTGCTGTGGCAGTGCAATACATTGGTTTTTTTTTACCAGCGTGGATGTCCCTGCTGGCAGGGACTGCTGGCAAAACAGAGGCTGCAGCACTAAATGTATAAATGGATACCAACATCTGCACCCTGAAGGTGGAAGGTGGAGGGAAGTTCCTACTGCTCCTGTGTTGCCATGGAATGTCCATGCTGGATTTGATTGACAGTCAAAAACACAGGAGTTTTAACCAAAACCAAGATTTACTTGCATTTTGCTCAGTTTCCTTTCAATCATTTTTAACCAAAATCAAGATTTACTTTAATTGCATTTTTTGCTCAGTTTCCTTTCAATCACCAAAAACGTTTAATTTCAAACTTCCTGGGACTTTTCGTGTGATAATCATAAATGGTTTAGGTTGGAAGGGACCATAAGGATCACCTAGTTCCAATGCCCCCGCCCTCAGCACTGTCTTACTCACTCTTTTTTAGATTTGATTTGTATTTGTGCTCTGTTCTGCAGCTGGCTGGGGAGGGTTGTGCTGCAAAGCCCATCACCCATCCCACCAACATCTGGGAAAGCCCTGTGTCACCTCCAGCTGGGAATGGTTCAGCAACACTCCTGCATATTAGTTGGTTTCACTCTTCTTTCTTTTTTTTGTTGGTTTGTTTTTTTCCATTTTTCAAAAAAAAAAAAAAAAAGAAGATTTTCTATACTCATGTGAGAATTATTCTTCACTCGAGTCAGGCTGATCATTTGCTTGAATGGCCTTTTGAGAGTGGTTTTTTTTGGGTAGCACTAAACATCTCCTGCCATGATGTTACTCTAACTAATTTGGTTTGATTTCACTAACTACTAAAAATCCATTCTGTTTTATGAGCTTTGTTTTTTTTTGTTTTTTTTTTTTTTTTTTTTTTCTATTTATTAATTAACCTGTCTCCGTAGGCCATATTTTCTCCCAGTCTTTTTCTAAACATTCCACCTGCAGCTGATTTTTTTTCTTTTTTACTAGCCTTAACATAGGTGTGGATGCTCCCCTCCAAACTCATTTGTCCACATGCAAAGCAAGTCTATCTGTGACCTGGCAATGCTCAAAATGAAAGCAGAAAGAAGCAAGAATTGAATTCAGTGAATGAATGAAGTGAATTATGGTGACTTTCTTGCATTTACATTAATTTAATACATCAAGACTTCACCAGGACAAGGGAGGAGAGCAGGGCTAACTTTGCTAGAACTCTTCCTTTATTTGAGGAGAATTTTTCATTGCTCAGCTCTCAGCATTTTTGAGTTGCCTGAAATAAGCAAAAATTTTCAATTGCTTTATGGAATTCTAATGGGGTTTTGTTTTGGGGTTTTTTTTAGTTTCTTTTTGTTTATTTTTGGACTAATGCATGAAAATCCAGTGAGATTCAGATGTGCACATCCATGCCCTGTGGTGGGGATGTCTTCATAACCTCAGCTGGTGAGCATCTGGTACCCAGAAGCACTGAGTGTGAGGCAGCCCTGTAATTCTTGTTCTGCAGATGCTGCTCTTGACAACAAGCCAGTCTTCCATTGAAACTCACTCCTGTTTGCTTTTTTTATATTCCTTTTATTTCTCCTCCATAGGATTCCCCATCAGAGCACATCAGTGTTTCATTTAAAATTTTTCATTCCCAGGTCTGTGAGGTCTCTTGGACTGAACTTGTACATAGCTTGCTTTCTTTCTTTCTCTTCTTTCTCTTCTTTCTTTCTTTCTTTCTTTCTTTCTTTCTTTCTTTCTTTCTTTTTTTCTTTCTTTCTTTCTTTCTTTCTTTCTTTCTTTCTTTCTTTCTTTCTTTCTTTCTTTCTTTCTTTCTTTCTTTCTTTCTTTCTTTCTTTCTTTCTTTCTCTTCCTTCCTTCCTTCCTTCCTTCCTTCCTTCCTTCCTTCCTTCCTTCCTTCCTTCCTTCCTTCCTTCCTTCCTTCCTTCCTTCCTTCCTTCCTTCCTTCCTTCCTTCCTTCCTTCCTTCCTTCCTTCCTTCCTTCCTTCCTTCCTTCCTTCCTTCCTTCCTTCCTTCCTTCCTTCCTTCCTTCCTTCCTTCCGTCTTTTTGTCTGTCTTTCGTTTTGTTTTTCCTTTTTCCAAGCCAAACAGAAAATTTCTATTCAGGATGAAAAGCTGCCTTCCCCTCATGCTTTTTTTCCTTATCTGCCTCAAATTGAGGAATGAATGGGATAAGTCAATGGCAAAATAAGTCTTTTTGAAGCACTTGGGAAAAAAGGAAGTAACTTGATGCTTCATCACTTAAGTTTGGTTTTTTTTTCCCTCATTCACAATCAACATTTCCTGTTTTTTCATTTGTGAAGTTCTACAGATAGAACTTCATATTAAGGAGAGTTCTGGGGTGATAACGTGAAAGTCGGCATTTCACATTTGAAATCCCATTTTTAATCTTACAGGAAAATCCTATTCAGGAGATTCCAGTTCTCTCTCCCACAAAAAATTAAGGACATCTTTTACCAAATGATGCCCAGAGCACTGAAATTAATTAGGAATTGAAAAGGTGTTTTCTGTGGATGTGGGGTGGTTTCAGGATTTTCATGAGCCCAGGATGGATCCAGGCTGAATTATTCCCTCTCCCTGCACAGTTACCTTATTTTTTCCATAGTCCAAGGTTTGGCAGTGAGCTTCACAAACAAATATTCTGCATTTCCCCTTGACCTTCCTGGGAGTTTCACTGAGCAAAACAAACAGCTGCCTTCTCTTTAAGGTGCCCATTGCTCCTTAATCCTGTAACACCCATCCTGGCCACAGCCATCATTCCCCAGAATGAGTTCAGCTTATCAAGTCTGGATTTTCAGCCCTAAAAAAAATCTTCCTTCAAACAAGAAAACATAAAAATTATTCCTCTGTTTGCTTTGCAGCTTCCTAACACAAGAACACTGAGGGCGTTTGTTTTACCACAAATGAAGAAATCTGAACTTGTTGATTTATCCTACCTATATCCCTGTTCCACATGTCTAAATCCCTTAGGCCCAAATTATTAAAACTATTAAAATAAAATTAATTCCTGCTGGATAAATGGGACAGAAAGATTGGACTGCCAGTGCCAGCCTCAATGTCATATCTGGGATGCTAAAGGGTGGTACCTCAGGGAGAAGTGCCTTGGAGTAAAGCAGCTTGAAACACGGCCTAATTGAAATATGGTTTTTTAATTGCATTAATCAGGCCCTTAATAGGATTAAAACAATTGCTCCTTTCACTTTTATCCTGTAGCTCCTTTCTTTCTTCATGGAAATTCCATATTTATAGCTGTTTGTGGTTCTTAGCATTTCAATTCATATCTTAAAAACAGTCTTTGCTTCCAGCTGAGTTCACCTCCTCACAAGGAATGGTCCAGAAAACCAAACGTAGAATAGATTTCCTTCTCCTTACCTGAAAAGGTATTTGCTGTTTTGTGTCCAGATCTAGTGACCAAATCAAATAAGAGACGGTTTCTGTAGTTATATTTGGAGCTGAAGAAAGCTAAATTTCAGTCTCAGATTTCCTAGTTTTACACTGGGATAAATTCAGGTAACAAGACTATTTTGTAATTTGTTTTGTTTTGCTCCTTTGCCTTTTTTTTCCCCTTCTTTTCAGAGTGGATTTTTGGAGGTTTAAATTACAGTTTTGTTGTAAAATATTTACTCCAACTTGCTCCACTGTAAACTAAACTCAACTAAATGCTGAAATCAGAACTTTGTCCAAGTGTATTTTCAGGGCAGTGAAAGCAGAACTTGACTTATTGTTACCAGCAGCAGCACCCCCCAGAAGTGCTTACATTTCTTATATTCAGGTGCCTCAAACTAAATTATAAGGAAGCATATTTCACAAAAATCTACAATGGGCTTTAACAAATCAGAACTCCCCTGAAAGAAGTATTTTTGCAAATGTCATTCAGCTGATCAGATTTTTATAAATTTGTACCATTGTGGCATTATGTACCATCCCTGCTGTGCTTATGAGAACTGCACATTTAATTATTGATTTTTCCCCTCTTTAAAAGCAGAGGGCTGGTTTCCTGTCAAGTCTCTTCAAATCTCCCTGCCTTTGTCCCCCTGGTTTCAGAAGCAGTGGTTGATTTGTTTCTGTTATATGCAAACGTTAATGAAAAATATGAAAATGACCTTGAAAAAATTTTAATCAGTGTGTTCTTTCACAATAACTGTAAGGATGGGGTAGAAAGGAAAAAAAATTGAGCTATTTCAAAACATCTAAAGGTAAAAAGAGGTCTTTCCAAGTTAAATGTGAATGCATTGTACATCATTTTTCCACCTTTTATACCACCAGCCTGAGAATTGCATATATAGCTATAGATATATTTCCTTAAACATTCATAATAACTGCATAAATATGAAATAATCTGAAGGAAGTCACCCTCATTCGATTTATTTTGTTTCTCATTCATCCTGTACTTGGATACCAATCACATTATCCTAGCAGACAGCTGAAATTAAAAAAAAAAAAAAAAAAAAAAAAAACCAACCAAGCAAGCCAATATCCTAAAAAAGCAGCTACATCCCTTTCCTGGATGTAAGGAGTGTGAGGAGGGCTTGGCTGGCTACAAGGGTCTCTCTGAACCTGTGCTAAATTCTCAATCTCTGCTTCATCACCCCTTGAGAAAGATCAGTGCCTGTAGAAGATCCTCCCTCCCCCTTTTAAAAGATCTAATTCAGGATTCAATGACTTACCCTGGTTGTTTGACCACCTGGAATTTATATTTTTAATGCCAAGTGAATTGAACCTTACACACTGAACCTTCTGGTTCGTAGCCCAAGGAGCTCCCCAACCTGAGGTACCTCAGCAGACACTCCATGCTGTGACCAAACAAATCAGGTTTAATCCTGGTGAGATTTGTGCCCTGAAAGGCTGAAATAGGAGATGGTGGGGAATGAAGGAGTGTTGTAAATATCCATCTTTCCTCATAAGCAAATAGGACTAAGTGCAGGAGTTTCAAAATTTTTTCTCTTTCAGAAGAGGGTCATGAGTATGGTCAGGACTGAGAATCACTGAATTTATTTTTCATGGATTTACTGGTAAAATGACTGACAAACTTTGGGAAGAAGCAGATTTTAATAGTGACCAACAGCATATTTTTTTGTTTCCAGTCTTGCATGGGTCTTGTATAAGATGAATAACCCTGGCTTGCCTCCTAAGATTCCCATAGAAATCGATTGGCCCTTTAATTTTTCAAGAGCTTTGAGCTGATGAATATTGAGTTTTGCTGATGACCACTGAGTTTTTATAATTAGTCTCAGTTGCCAAACTCCAACCAAGCATTTAAGACATGGACACAGGCTTTGACCTCTGACCACTTAAAATTCTTGCCACATGGGCCATGCTCTTACACAGTGGCTCAAAAAACATCAATTTTTTTAACTATGCCCCGAGTAGAAAAAAAAGTTATTTTTTGTTCATAGCTGTTTTCAGTTGTAACAGTTGCCACTACTCTATTTCCATTATTTGCTTCCAAGTTATTAGGGCTATTATTTATTTAATTTGGGTTTTTTTGTTTTTTTGACTACAAACAGGTGTATCTGCAGCAGGGCACTCACTGATTTCTATATAGGCTCAAGAGTGATGACCCTGAGTGGCATTATTGTTTGAAAAACTCTTTTAACACAAATCAGCTCTACATTCCCAAGGATAAATATACCAGCCAGTTCCTCCAAAAGGTTGTGAGGAGAATTAAATTCAAAAAAGAATAAGCTTGTGAGCAGTGCAGAGGTTATAGGAGGAGGATTCATATAAAGAATGTTTGATAGACTGCCATGTCCTTCTCCTCTTGGGAAGTGTTTGTGGATCACTTTCAAGAAATAAATGGCATTTTGTATAGAAATGCTTTAGCAAAATCGGTTTCCTTTTGATGTATGTGAAGTCATAATCTTGTAGGGGTCTTTTCTGTGATTCAGCTGCTCCATGTGGCATTCAGATCTTTTTATGTATCTGGCTTGCAGAAGGAAATGCATGTATCTATTCCACTAAGAATGGATGTTTTAGCAGGTGTCAGGTCATAAAATCACTTTATACCACTTCTTGGAGCAGTTTATGATCACTGGATATTGTATCTCTGGTCCATGATATGGGGCATTGCCATATTGATTAAATGCCTTAGGCTGTTGCAGGGGAAAAAAATAAGGATATTTAATCAATAGACCTGTGCTTTAGTTACTGTTCCTGTCAGGCTGGAACAGAAATAGCTCAAGAAAGGGGCAGCTTCTCAGACAATCTGAGGGAGTTAAAGTTTGAAGAAAGCTAAATAATGCCTTTGCAGACCTGTGAGGGAAGATAATCAACTTAGCAATTGCGAGAGCAGAGATTGAGTTACCAGATCAATCTTGCTTAAGGGTTCAAAAGGGCTGAGAAAGGGACTTTGGGACTTAAAAGGGAGCCCCAATGAAACAGTGGCTTAAACATGAGTGGAATAAATTCTTCTGGCTGCCAGTGATGTGTCCTGATCCTGAATGTTGCATGTGTGAGGATTAATTACTGCTCAGCTGAAGCACCTCCTCCAGTGAGAGACTTCAGGGACGAGTCTCTCTGTGTCTGTGGTGTAGTAAAAGGGAAGGATGAGTTTTCCCAAGATTCCCTAACAATGTTATTAAATCTCATGGTTGTGATGTTTTCTTGCCATTTTTTACCTGTTATTACATTACTTTAACTTCAGACCTAAATCTTTAGATATAATCCTTTGAGTATTCTCAAGTGGCCATTCCACCCAGTAGAAATCCAGGACAGGTGAGTCCCCCTGAGGATGTAGGAGAAGGATTTAATTCTGCATTCAATGGTCAAAAATAGGCACCTCTTTCTGCCACATTTCAAAAGGGATATGGAAAAATCCCAAGTTGAAAAGAATAGCATGTATGAAAAAACTAGAAGTGTGTGTAGATTATTGGAATGAAGACTTAGAGCAAAGTTTATTGCACTGTACATGCACGGTGCTTGCAGGAGAATACTGAGCAGTGAGGGCTCTGAAATGTAGCAGAGAGAAAACACAACAAGAATCAATGCCTAGAAGCTGGAGCCAGGCACTTTATACTTTACTTCATTATTTCTAACAGAAAGGGTAATAGAAAACTGGTGAAGATTACTGAAAGAGAAGGTTTTTCATCTTCTGCTGCATTGCAATCCACTCTGCTTGCCTTCCTCAGGGCTGGCTTTTTCTCTCAGGGAATTATTTGTACCTGATGCTTGTGAAACACTGTCACAGGGAGAATGGCAGCCTCAGACAAGCCCTGCCCTGGACTCAAATTTTCACAACACTTTAAGGAATTGCTCTGGCCCACAAGTTCTAATGATGGCAAATCAGATCTATGTGTAAAAATTAATTCTTTATTAAGCAGATAAGAGATAATGGATAAAAGATCTTAACCAGAGTTACTTACTGCACAGTACAAACTAAAAGAACTTCTGGTAGATCACAGCATAGAATAAAACAGTGCACTATATCAAGGTGCACTGTAATAAAGCCAGCAAAAAAAATAGTATTGATTAGGAGTTGTGTCACTATAGGACACGAAAGAACACAAGTGCACACCGCTGCTCTCAAGGTGAAGAAAGGGGAAGTTTATTTTCTGACTCCAACATTTATAGTTTTCCAAAAGTGACAGTGGATTGGAGGGTGACAGTGCCACCTCTCCAATGACACTGGACAAACCAACAGTCCATCACATTTCTCCTCCTCCATAAAAGATTGCAAAACAATAAGTTATTTACAGAAAGTGTGTGAGAAAGTTTGCTACAACAATGTCAACATCAGAAGGCTTAGAAAATCTTAAAAAATCAGGGCAACAGAGTTGAATGTAACTCGCAACAAAATGATGATAATGCACAAATTCCTTCACTCTACCCCTGGGAGTAACCACAATTCAATGTCCCCCACGGAGAGAAAATCTCCATGCATTTCCAGGGAAATGTATAGAAGATTTCTATTTTGTGAAAGCTTGGTGTGGCTTTTAAAATTGTTAAGAGAGTGTCTGTCAGTCAGAAATCCAGCTTAATTTGCCAGCTCTCACTTCAAAAGCCAGATGTTCCTTGGCAATTGGGAGATGGTGGTTACCCCAAGGCACCCAAATAACTCCCTACAAGACAGCTTGCCCTGCTTGAGTTATCTGGCAGGGTAACAATCAACAGATAAGGTTTGTGGGGGGTGAGACACCCTGCCACAGGCTGAATTAATGAAGGTGACATAATTGCTGTCCTCATCCCCAGCCTGTGGGAGCTCGTGGGATAAAGCCCCTGTGTTTGCTGCCTGCCTTTTCCCATTTTAGCAGAGAGGAAGGAAGGGATTGGCTCCCCAGCAGGGCTCCTGGAGCTGGGTACACTGAGTCATTCCTGCTCGGGGTGCAAAGGACTGCTGTATGTATTCAAGAACAAATACAGCTTGACAGCCTACAAGCTGTTAAGACAACCTGACCTTTGTGTGTCTACTCCAAGAACAGTAAGTTCAATTAGCTGTAATGCTTCCAGGTCCTGTACCACCATTAGGAAATGCCTTATTCAGCTAAAGCTGAAATTTTTTTAAATTTTCTTCTTTTTTAATTTTTTTTTGTCAGTATAAAGAGCATTAAAGAAACCATTGTAAGTACTGCCAGCAATAAGGGGAAGAGTCTCATATTCAGCAAGGTCTAAAAAATTAATTAGCTTTATTCCTTAAATACAAAATAAATACATTCTGTCATAGCCAAAAGCTTCAGGGCTGAGTTTTAGCCAGTTGGGTTCAAGCCAAGCTGACAGCCCTGGCAGCTGTTGGAAACATTTTGGAGTAGAGTTTGGGCTGGTCCCTGTCAGTTTAGAGATCAGCCGAAATCAGCAAGTCCTTCTGCAAAGACAAAAGGAGTGTTTATAAAAAGGCAACTACAGTGGAAAGTGAATTTATTCAAGGTCTGTCAGTAATTCACATGTCCTCAAATGTCATTTAATTGCCTCAGTTTACCCCTTCTGAAGGAGTGTTGTGGTCCCTGGTGATCTTTTGTGTTGTAAGTGGTTAAGTGAGGTCTTTGACATCACCACAGCTTTTCCAAAAGCTTCCAGTGTCTGGGGGACAAGAAGAAAAGATAAAGTGTTGACTTTTCTTGGAGCAGAATGGAGAACTACAGTGAAAACAAAATCGTTTTATATTAGGTTTTGAGGGATTGTCAGATGAATTTGCTTAGGTATTGGAGTTCTGAGGCTTCCTGGAGTGAGAGTCCAGGGAAAGCTCTCTGTGATTGTGATGCAGGATGTTTTTGAGATTCCTGGGAGCTATCTACCATTGAGGAGCTGGAGAAACAACAGCTTTTACCATGTTTAGCTGCTGTCCACCTCAGACCATACAGTAAATGCTCCTTTTCTCTCAATTTCTTACATAGCATTATGAGTTAGTGCCTCTGAAATTAATCTGGACCTCCATCATGGTAGATGTATCACAAAATAAAACCTCCTGAGTGAACCCACAGTTTAAATAGACTGTCCTGGGCAGAGAGCACCAAGGAATGATTCTGCAAAACTTTTGAGTGTTGCCTGTGACATTTCAGTGGCTTCAAACCCCCCAGATTAAATTCTGTGTTTCATGTGAGATGCAGGAACAAGACAAACTCATTCTGGGGCTTTCTGGATCAGCTAAAGGCCCTTTGGAATATCCCAAAGTTTTCAAATGGAACTGGGCTCTGAGACATCTGAACTGAGGCCCCACATTAAAATCCTGCTTCCTTTCCTCTTGCTCCTGCCTGAGGAGCTGCCTACCCAGATTTGTGCTCTTCCCTGCCACTCAACAAACACCTCCCTAGGGAAACACCTTGCCTTGTTGCTCTGGTGTCCCATTTTTAATGGCATAGATAGTTACTTTCTCATGTACTACATTCCAGAGGTTTGGAATTGCTTTTCCCCATATCCATCATATATTTCTCAATGCTTATTTTTCTTCAACTGGCACCGAAACACCTTTTGAAGTCCTGGCCTAGGCTGGCATCATAGCATCTCAGTAGGAGAAAGAAAAGAGACATTAATCCAGTTTTAAGAGCTGTTCCTCTGTCTCTCTGCATTGATTTGTGTGGAACTGTCCTTTTAACTCTCTTTTCTGTCTGACTTCTCATTGCCTTCTGATGAGAGCCAGTCTAAAAGTGCAGGGTTGGATTTACATCGATTATTCCCTTTGTTGTCTTTCTGTGACCCTTTCTGAACTATGAACTCAGAGTTGTGGCTTGCTCATGAAGGGCTTTTATTCCTCTCACACTGACTATAAATATGGATTAACAGCTGAATGTGACAGGCATCTGAGCTCGTTTCTCTGAACAAGGAAAAAAACCCTTTTCACCCTGTGTTAAACTGCAGTTTGTTCCTAAGAGAGAAGCATATTGGGAAAACCAACAGCAACATCAAACTCTGCTTTTAGAGTTGTTGGGATGAGACAGACCAGCAAAAAAATGCACATCTTGATACCATTAGGCATTGTAAAGCTAATCTTTACAAAGAACAATCTTTACAAAAGGGCAATTTTAATTAGCTTTGTTTTCTCAGTAAGTACCTTGTTCATCTGTTTAATCCATTTTTGGAAGATACACAAAGTGTTAATTTATCTATTAGTCTTTCCTTTGGAACACAAATAGTAAGTAGTACTAATAATGTGTGCCTAAATGCAATTACAGCTAATAAATCAAGGACCAGTTTTCTCAGGTTTTATATACCTGCTATTTTCCCCTGGAGTTTTTGTCTGTCCCTTATTCCTTTTTCTTTGACTGTCTCCTCACATGCGTATTCTCTGGCTACACCAGAAATCTTTGGAAATTTCCTCTTTGAATAAAATACATCTTTCCATATACCAGCAACAAATCAAGATACAGCACGTAGTACCAGTTTTCAACAGTTGCTAGAGCAAGTTATCAGGTTATAAAAAATCCCCCAGCCTTTATCTACTCTTCTTAGCAGTAGAATAATTCATATGTGTCATTTAGTAAATCTTTGGAAGACCAGCAGGATGCAGTCAGGATTGTATTATATGACCTTCATCAGTAAACCAAAAAAGTGTATTTCTTTGATATTAACTGTTTTTGAATACAGATTGGCAGTGAATTTTTTGGGGGAGAGGGAAAAAAATTGAGATAATTACACTTTTGTTTCATCATTGAGTACCCAGTCCAGCTTTTATTCCTTTTGACCTTTAGAAGTGATACATCATCACACAAGGGTCTGAGCCAGGGTCCTGGATCCATGTGGCCATCACTCTTTGGAGAGGTTTGAATCCAAAATTGTTCCCTGCTCCATAAAGCATCAGAATTATATTATTGATTCAAACTCAGTCAGGCTCTAAGACAATGAAAAATAATCACAGTGCTTTGACAACTACTGTTTTCCATTATTGTCTTTCACATCATGTGAAATGCATGATGTGATCAGCTGGTCCATCTGCACATAACCACAGGCTGCTTGGAGAGGCCTGCCAGGAAAAGCCCGGTCATTTCCACCACCTCCTCTTCATCTGGACTTCACTGCTGGGAGAATTACTTTCTGTGGCCATCACAAGGGCTGTTGGACTGGTGCCACAGCATCCAGCTTGCTCCTGCCAGTGGGGACAGACTGTGGAGCTGTGGTGAGGTTGCTGCTGCTGCTGGAGCTCCTCCTTTCTGCTCAAAGCCCTGTGCACCCCCCAGGCTCACCCCACGGAGAGTTCCACTGCCTCTCTTTCCCTCTGGATTCCATAATAATAATGTTGATGGCAGAAGAACAGGAGAGGGATTGAAAGACCTGAAAAGCAGCAAGTGGTCAAGGCCATGGATGATGGATGCCATTATCACAGGGGCTCAGGGCTTTTGAAAAGTGATGGTCATGGATTCCAGTGGAATTGTCCATGGATTCCAATCATGGAATTGTTTAGGTTGGAAAAGGCCCTGAAGATCACCAAGTCCAACTGTTTGCCCAGCACTGCCAAGACCACCACTGAACAATGTCCCAGGTGCCACATCTGAATGTCTTTTAACTCCCTCCAGGGATGGTGACTCCACCACTGCCCTGGGCACACTCTTCTAATGCTGGGCCGTCTTTTCTGTGATTATTTTTTTCCTAATATCCAATCTAAACCTACACTGGTGCAACTTGAGGCATGTTCCTCTTGTCCTGTTGCTGCACAGGAAAAAAGACCAACCCCCACTTGGCTACAGCCTCCTATCAAGAAAGGCTCCTATCACTTTCATAGAAAGTGAATGTAGAAATGATTTCAGCAATTCCTTCTGGTCCGTGCTGAGGGAAGTGAAAATTTAAGTATACCATAAATAGTGTATGTACACTGTAGAATACAGACATATAAAATGCCCACTTGTATTTTGATCAGTTGGTAACAGTTATGCTTTAAAAATACATAAGTAACATATGGTGATTATGGCAATGTTGATTTAATGAAGCTTTAATTGTAGTGATTTGCTGTACTGTGAAGAAAAAGGGTAACAAGCAAGATCAAATCAGCTCAAAGGGAAACCAAACCAGAGCTCCTGAAGGTCTGTATTTTACCAGTGCAGCTAGAAACGCCAGAAGAGTTTTAAATGACAGCTTTAATTTTCAAGGAAAAATAACTCTAGGATTTTCAACTTTTCAAATAGATTTAAGCAAATGAAGAAGCACGTCAGATTTGACATCCTCACCCCTGCGCCTTCATACTTAATGAAGTGTCACTAGAGTCTATAAGATAAAGCAATATTTAATCCAATATCTGAAGCTTCCTCCCCTTGGACTGTGTTTTCAGCTGCAAAACTTGGCAAAGCCCCAGCCTGTGGCACTACATCAACTTCCACCTCTTGCCAGTCTTGTCCTTTGTGACGTTGACTCTGATGGATTTTACTGAAACGCATTAGGTTTCATCTCACTCGTTTTTTTGGCAGACTGATGGAGCTACAGCAGGGTGGATGTTGTGGTGCTCAGCCTCGTGCATCAACAACAACAACACAGTCATTTAATACTTTTCTGTAATCTCTGTGAATGATGAGGATGAGCAAAGGAGAAAGGACGGACATCTTGATAATCAAATCCCCGGTGAAGTTTGAAACATTGGCTCTCAGAAATAAACTTTTGGCATACACACTGATGGGATTCACACTAGAGGAAGAGAGAAATGTGGAAAGTGAAATGATTAATATTCACAGTCGCTTTTCTGATCGCAACAGCAATAAGAGAGCGAGAGAAAACTACTAAAAATAACTTTCTGCATAGAAAATCAGTCTAAGCCGAGCCAAATATGTGAGGCATTGCTTTTTCAGACACACTGAACAGGCACTTTAGTCCATCAGGTGTGGAATGAATCTTATAACACTCTGACATGACCACAGTTCAATCTGTGTAGCCGTAACCAATTAGTCCATTAAAGCATCCCCATTTTGTAAAAGGGAAAGGAGAATAATCATAGAATCATGGAATCATAGAAGGACCTGGGTTGAAAGGCTTTAAAGACCTTCTCATTTCAACTCCCCCTTCCATGAGACCAGGTTGCTCCAAGCTCCTTCCAGCCTGGTCTTGAGCACTTCCAGGGATGGGGCAGCCACAGCTTCTCTGGGCAGCATTTGCAGTTTCTCAGCACCCTCTGAGTAAAGAATTTCTTTCTAGTATCTTATCGAAATCTCTCCTCTTTTAGTTTAAAGCTCTTCCCCCTGATATCACTATCTGCCTGTTTAAAAAGCTGCTCTCACTGTTTTCATAAAATTCCTTCAAGTGCAGGAGGGTCACAGCAAGGTCTCCCCAGACACTTCTCTTCTTCAGGCTGAACAACCCCAAACACTAAAAATCATCACCCCCCCTTTTTTCTGAGTGTAAATAAGCAAGGTATGAAAGATTCCTTGATTCAAACATCGAGTTTGATCTCATAGTTCCAGACTAGAAAGTATTAACTTTGGATGGTCAAAAAATGAAATCCCAAAACAACAATGCATTGTTTATTCTCATATTTAATGCTGCCAGGTGTTTGGAAAAACAGAGCTTTTTCCAAGCGCTTTCATTTGTAGGATACCTCAAGCAGGATGTTATTCCTGTACAAGTTATCTGTGTTGTCCCACTGTAATTCTCAAGGGAATAATGGCAAAATAAACATCCTCAGAGAGGTGAGAAGTAGTTCAGCCTTTCATCACTCCTTTGAGAAATGACCACAGGAGTTTGCTTTCCTGTTTTCCACTGAATGTGAAAAGAAATTCCCTCCACATGTCCGCAGAATTCACTGGATAGAAATCCCTTAATCCCCGTGGCCAAGGCAAGGTTTCAAAGGGGTGAGGTCAGATGGAAAGACCTCTCTCCAAATTTGTTTTCCAACAGTTTGGCTTTGGATTTGAATTTTTAGAAACCAGGATGGTTCTTTTTCTTTTAAATCTCCATTCTTCTCCTTTTTACTTTATCTACAGACTTGTTGTTTCCAAGCATGTGCCATGTGTGGGTCTTTTCATCTGTGTGTCCTCTCTGCTCTGCATAAATTTACAATCATTCAGCTGATTTTTATCAAGTTGGAAAAAGCAGAAATCAATTTTACATTCCTACAAAATTTTGGCTAAACCTCTACCCAGGTAGTGGAGAAATGCTATTAATAACTCCACCAGGGGAATGGGTATAGGGCAGGTTCATTACCTGCTAGATGTGAAATAGCCTACACAGAAAGCTTGAGAAAAACAACTTTGGCACTGTTGGTGATCTCTGAGTTATTAAATTTTGAAGCAAACTTCAAAAAGATCCACCATGACTACAAAAGAGAGCATGGAACAAATGGATTGTCTGTGTTTGTGGTGCTCTGAGATAAAAACCCAACAGGAGCTGTAGTGAAGATTATGTTTTTTATTAGACTGACCCAGATATCTGGGACAAAAAAACAAACAGAGATTCTCTTAGGAGTACAGACCTTGGAGTGGCCTGAAGAATGGCTCGTGTGCCTCAAAGTTTTCTGCCTCTTCCCTCAATTATTCCCTCTCTCTAATAAAATATGAGAGATAAAATATGAGAATAAAAGATTTATTCTCCTCCGACAAAGCTTTTTTGAGTGACATCACACTGATCTAAATTAGCTGCAACTCCTCCATGACAGCAGGATTGGAACTAGGTGATCTCTAAGGTCCTTTCCAACCAGACCATTCTGTGATTCAATGATATTATGAAGTGAAGAAACTATGTCCAGACAAGGAAATATTTAAAAAAATAATAATTATAAGAAAAAAGTTATTTAGTTATTAGAGAATCAAGCCCTGAAAATCTGTTTGTCTGGGGCTTTTATGATGTTTAAATCTCAGATTACAATGCTGTTGCATGCAGCATGGACAGACACAGACATCTTTTAGCTACAAGAATCTTCAATTTTATGGTCATAATTTTCCCCCTCACTTGCAAAAAGTCCTGTGCCCTCTGACTGAGCACGCACACAAATCAAAATCATACAAATGAGGAGGTGGCTGCCGTGGTTATGTGTAGGTACCAAGAGATTTTCCATTTAATAGAGCCCAACACCTGGCTATTTAATAGAGGTCACCAGCTAAATCAGTTAGAAACGGCTTAGGCAGGCATGTGGAAGCAGGGCTGAATTAGAAATAAGTGAATCCTAGCTTTGGCCACAAATGTGTGGAAAATGAAACTAAATTAAGTTGCTTCAGCCCTTTCACTGGCACAAACTGATATAAATTGGTTTCATTAAAAAACCCTAATATATTTTAAGGCTGCAGTCCTAACCTATTACGTTTTGTGTGGTTGCCGAGAGCAAGTAGCTTAGTGGCATTTTATGTAGCAAATGAACAGGGGACAAATAGAATTTTATTGCTTTGTAAATGAAAAGGCTGGGAAGTTTTGAAATAAAATTGATTTTCACATCTGGAAAAGTTTGCCTTATCATTAGTGCTGTGCTTGCTCTCTCTCTCTTACTCGACTTACTTTTCACTCCATTGTTTTCCACTTATTTTGCAAGGCAGCCGTGTAATTTCCATTCTCATTCATTCATGTTCCCAAATTGTGTTTTTCTTTTCTGAGCTCAATGTTTGAAAATGTTTGCACAGGGGCTGCTCAGCTGAACTGTTCCTTGGATGCAGTGGGATGCGTGTTGGTCTCTGCCTTTTTTCATCACAGCCCTCTGGAGATAATATTTGCAAAAGTGGTTTTGGAGCATTTTTAGAAACCCTGCCTGTGTTTAATGGAGTTTTTATAAACTCCATGATCCACTGGTCTTCCCAACTTTTCTTTGTGTCATGAGGAAAATGCACCCATGGTGTTATGCTGCATAATATGGAAATACAGGAGCAAACTGAGCACCTGAACTACTACGGGAACACCACAAATATTTGGAAGGGTTTATTAGCTCTGGTTGTGCACCTCCTTGCAGCTTTTGGAAGTGCTGGGTGGCTTGGCATCCCTTCACAGACTGACTTTTGCCACTTACATGAGACCCTCTTCAGAACCTCATCTGAAGATCACAGTTTTTCCCATATTTAATCCCTGTTTAGAAACCACAGGTGCTCTGTTTGGCAGTGGCAATTTGGCTCAAAATAGAATTGTGCATCATTGTGCCAAACAGTATTTTTTGTAAATTGGAAGTGCCAGTTTAATAAGGAAAGGGCTAAGGCTCCATTTCACATATCCATAATTTGTAACCTCTTCTCTGTGTCACAGGTTGATGCAATTTCCCATCCCACAACATAGAGACAGCCTAAGGTTGCTGGAGGTGTCTCACACTTCTTTTCATAGAACCATACAATTGTTTAGGTTGGAAAAGAATTCTGAAATCATCAGCTGCAACTGTCAACCCAACATCACCATCGTGCTCACCCCTAAACCATGTCCTCATGTGCCATTTTTTAAACACTTCCAGGAGTGGTAGATTAGATATTAGGAAGAAATTCTTCCCTGGGAGGGTGGTGAGGGCCTGGAACAAGTTGCCCAGAGAAGCTGTGGCTGCCCCATCCCTGGAATCTTTCAAGGCCAGATTGTATCTTGGTTTTAGCAACCCAGTGTATTGGGAAGTGCCCCAGATCTTGGCAGGAGTGTTGGAAATAGGTGATCTTTAATGTTCCTTCAACCCAAACCATTCTATGATTCTGTGATTTTATCCTTGGACATTATCCTTCTGTGTTACAGAAATGTTTGCAGGAGCCTGTACTGACTACCCCTGCCACTGGTTCTGTGCTTACTTTCATTAATTTCTTTCCTATTAAAAGGCACAAATTCTTTACTCAATCACCAAAAAAAAAAAAAAAAAATCTTATCACAACAGTCAGGTGTGAGTTTGGGTTAGTGTTTACAGAGTGTCTTGGGTTTATTATGGCCTTCTAGATAGATTAAAACCTGAAAACTTCCACACCTTCCCTTTTGCTTTGGTTTGCTAAGTCCCATTAGGCACAGATGATTTTCCTAGTGAAGATCTGCTTCTCAGAAGTTTTGCCTCCAGTGATGTCAGCTGGTCACCTTTTCCTGGCCCTGAATGCAATTTAGAGTGAATAAATTCAGTAAGATTCTTTGCCAAGAATTACTCAGCTCTTCATGCCAAAATATTAATCGATAACACCTCTTAAAATTTCTCTTCACTCCAATCATTTTTATAGCATTGCAATTTACTGCATGGAAAGCAGGGTAGTAAAAGATAGAAAAACCAGCTGTTAAGTCACATTATTATTAATATTTATCTGTCATTTACAGAGTCCCAAAAGGTGTTCACAGCACTTTTGTGATGCTCAGCAAGCCAGACAACACAACAGCTTTCCCAAGGACTGCAGCTGTAAATATGTAAACACAGGACAAAGGCATTTTCTAATCAGAGAAATGTCTTCAAACAATCCCATTGAACTTTCTGCCCAGAATGTCCTGACAAACCATTTTGGGCTTTTAAAATGGGGATGGGAGGAGCACATGCAAATCTGTAGGAACACAATAATCAATCTCAGACTTTGGGCAAAGGAAAATTCATTTAGCCATGAAAAAGAAGATAAAGTTATGTAGAGGTATGTGTAGGGCAGAGGACTCTGATTAAAGCCAGGAGGTGTTTTAGTTTGGTTTAATTTGGTTCTGTTTCTCCCCTGGAAACTTTCCAGTACTTAATTTGTTATCCCAAATTTGCTCTGGAGTAAATCTAAATATTTATGGGGTTTCTTCCTATTTTACTGCAATGAATAGACCAATTTGGCAAAAACTCTTTTCTCAACACCAGAATGCTGAAGAGGCCCATGCTCAGAACACTGTTACATGGGCTCAGGTCATCCAGGGTCTTGTCCTTTCTTCCCATTTCTGTGTATCCCAAGAGAAAAGCCTGATCATTTGAGCTGGTGCTACACCAGGGAGAGGTTTTGGTAAAGAATTAAATACTCTCTTTTGGTAAAGAATTAAATTACTCTAATTAATAAAGAATCAATTACATACTCACTGGTGATGGATAGAATCTCCCTCAGCCTCAGAGCTGCACTACTGGAAGATGTTGGAGAGGAAGACAAAACAGCTCTCCCAAAACATCCTCAAGCTGATGGTGAGAAATCCATGAGGTTCCTTCCATCAGTTCAAGGCTCAGGGCTGGACTGAGGACAGGGATATTTACAGCCCATTCCTCAGGGGCCTTTGTTTTATTGAAACCTTTCCCTTGTGTTTCTCTGTTAGGTCATGATGCAGGACATCCACACATTCTTCAGCTGCAGAGCAGCTCACCAGAGGTTGAATCATTTACAGACACTTCAGGATGATCTTAAATGTGGTGGGCACTGAAGAGGATTCAGTAGGAGAGGTAGAAGCTGTATTGGTAAAGGGAAAACAGAGCATGGTGGCATATTTTAAAATGTCACCTTGA
Source organism: Setophaga petechia (assembly GCA_024362935.1). Lineage (NCBI taxonomy): Eukaryota > Metazoa > Chordata > Aves > Passeriformes > Parulidae > Setophaga > Setophaga petechia. The sequence continues at coordinate 265,343 of JANCRA010000193.1, read as the reverse complement.
GGAAGGTCACAGAATTAGAATTGTAGTCATAAAACGGTTTGTGTTGGAAGGGACCTTTTAAGATCATCTTATTCCAACCCCCTGCCCTGGGCAGGGACACCTTCCACTATCCCAGGTTGCTCCAAGCCCCATCCAACCTGGCCTTGGACACTTCCAGGGATGGGGAGTCCAGAACCTCTCTGGACAGGTCCTCTTTGGGAGAAATGAATTTGTAGAGAATTTTCAAAGCCTGACAGAAGGCTCACGTAGAATGTATCTGTATGTAAACGTTGAGATAAGAAATGTTGACTTAGAAGTGTTATAGAATAAGATCGATATTGTTAAGAGAAAAATAGAACTAGAAACAAGTTTCAAAAGATAGCTCTACAAATAAGACTAGGTACTTTAGAGAAATAGAACTATAAAATATACATTGTACTAAGGCTTATGAAGGGTAATTTTAGATTATTAGCTTTAAGACATTTACAGTATGGTGTACCAAAAGCTGATAGGCTAAGAAACGCTTATAATGGATTGTAATTAAGAAATGGTTGGCTAATGATTGTAATATAACATCTGTATTATCTCACCCTTCATGTGAGACTGAAAATAAAATAAAAGTTTTTAAAATGCCTCTCAGTTACCCCATCTCTAAGTCAAAAAAAGCTTAACCCAACACTCTTGATTGGCCCATCTGTGGAACCATCAATGTGGGACTGTGCTCCTCAACACTATTCCCTACTAAACTTGAATTAATAAATAGGGAGACTACTCACAATATATCTTCCCACATCCTGCCCTGTAATTGAGAGAATTCACTCAGTCCTGGAAGAGCTGTGTGATTCAGCATAGGGCAATTCTGGTTTGAGAGGTCTGAAGGAAAAGCAGAGTTCAGGCTTCAGTGGTTTTCAGGCATTCAAAACAGCAAAAATGTGTTTTTATAACCAAGGTTCTAAATCAGTAATTACACTGATTATGCAGTGAATGTCTTGTTTTCATGTTTTATAAATCCTTTATTCCTTTACCATTGTGAGTGGATGGGAGGGTTGGCTTTTCTCTGATAAAAAATATAAGAATAGAATTTCATTAGTTACTCTCTGTGAGCAGCAGCAGCAGGAAAGCAATGTTGGTGCAGTTTTGCTTGCCTAAGAAAATCACAGTATCACATGCTGAAAGAAAATATAGCAGTATCTAGTGTCCAGACACTGTAAATGAAGGCTTGATAGGTAAGTACCACCTTGGAAATGCCAGTGGGTCTTGGTCTTCCCAGGCTGCACTTTAAGGCCTTGTCAGTGGTTTAGTGATATCCACCTTTCCCAAACACACAAACTGAATTGTGAGCTTTGACAGGTATTTCAGTAACAGCAAGAGTTTAGACAAGACAATTTCTCTCTTTACCTCTCTATATTACCTATCCATCCTTTAAAACTCAAGATAAGATTTATTAATTTTTTTGAATTCTAAGTTGAAGTATATACTGCTGATGTTTGAGAAATATTTGGAGGAACTTTGTTTGCATCCATGCTTTTTTCTGAATTCATGCTTTTGCAAACCATGGTACATTGCAAAAAAAAATTAAAAATCCTAAATGCTGAAGAAAAGATTCCAACAGTCTGCTTTGGTCACACTGGATCAGCTACTCTCCCACAGAGGGGGCAATATGGGAAGTGTTTTCAGGACACTGTTTAGTCACAGTTGGAGCTGGATTTAAAATAGGAAGGCACAATATTGCACTTGATCCCTTCTCCAGTTTGGGAGTTTTCCTTACTGCTGCTTGAATATCTCATTCCTGCTCATGCTGGAATAAAAGCTGATTTCTACTGGGCTGAGACAAGTACATGAAGAGAGGGCGCATGTCTCTTGGGAAGAAGGATCAACATTTCAATGTCAAAGTCTGAAGAAAAAGTGTTTCAATCTTAAATTGGGCTCCTGGGACATTTGACACCAGCTGTGCACTGGGCTCATAATATATTTCCTGTGTAAATTAGAAACATTTGGGATCATCTCAGACAATGAGGACATGAGGTATGGACAAGTGGGTGAAGAAAATTGGTGAGTGCACTCTCTTGCCAAAAAAACCCCCAACCAATGAAACCACAAAGAGGAGGCTGCAGGCAGAGCTCAGGACCCTGAAGAGAAGAAAGTCAGGTTTCTTTCTTTCTGTCCCAGTGAGTGCAGGCTCTGAAGCTGCACTCACTAGGACAGAAAGAAAGAAACCTGAGGCACCAGTGGGACATCACTTCTTGGCCTCACCTCTCACCAGCTTCCTTGAGGGCGGCCAATGAAACAGGTGCCATTTGCCTCTGCAGTTTGGAGAACCTTAAATTACTTTGGAAGGAGTCTTAGAGTGCTTCTGAAATCCTGAAGAAAATGTAAGAAAGTGGATTTCTGTGAGTAAATTGTGAATGAGTAGTTTTCTCTGAGCGGTTGTTTAATTGAGCTGCAGCTGGTGCTGATTATGTTTGTTTTTCCTTCAGTGTCTCTCATTTCCTTTAGTTTCCGTTAATTCCTGCTTTCATTGGGTAACTGTTGCTGTACAAGATTTTAAGAGTGTAAAAAAAAACCCAAAAAACAAAACAAAAAATTAAAAAGTGCATATTTTAGGATCTTTTTACTGCAGTTGTTCCTGGAGACACCTGTAAACTATTGAGCTGAATTGGGCTGCAGCTGCTGCTGATGACATGGGGTGTGAAGGAGAAGGGTGTGACTCATTCTTCTGGTTGTTCCACCACCCTGGCCCGTGGCTGGGCCTGATGAGGTGGCTGTAGGGCCATGTGTGCTGAGATGTCTGTTCATGTGGGTCTCTGGGTCAAGAAAACTCTAAACTGACTGCCAGAGGCTGGAATGGGAGGATGATGGAGGGGAAGCATGGTGGAATCACAGAATATCCTGAGCTGGAAGGGACCCACAAGGATCATCCAGTCCAGCTCCTGGCCCTGCACAGAACAGCCACAGGCATCACTCTCATTTCAGCCTGGAGAGGGACAGGACATTGGTCTGGACAGAGGTCAGGTGTTGTGGTATCTCAGGTGGCATCTCTGGCCTGCTCAGGTGAGATCCCACTTGCAGAGCTGCCTCCAGCTCTGGGGCCCAGCACAGGAAGGATGTGGAGCTGTTGGAGCAAGTCCAGAGGAGGCCACCAGGGTGATGAGAGCCACTCTATGATTCTCTGATATCACTGCTGTATATGAGAAGCCAAACTGCCATGTGTCCTGCACAGACCTCCACAGTGACCTGGATGGATGGATAATGAATTCTTTGAGGTTTTTTGTCATTTTGTTTTTTTGTTTTTAATTTACATGAGCAAAAAGCAAAGATGGTCAAGATAGGCTGGCAGCAACCTCATGAACTTGAACAAGAAATGTTAAATCTTGTACATGGGCCTGAGTAAGTGACCCTGGGTGGTCCTGCTTGGACAGGGGGGTTGAACCAGATGACTTCCAAAGGTCCCTTGTGACTTCAAACATTCTGTGATCTTGTGAGATCTGTCAGTGGGGAGGATTTTAGTATTTTCCTTCTTTTCCTGTGGACTGTCTCTTCTACTCTGCTTGTGTTGCAGAACAGATCCTGTGGAAAGCACTCACGTTCCACTGGAACTGCAGGGGCTGCCAGGTCAGGTTTTCCATAGAATGTTCTCCCAAGAAAGATTAATACCGGAAAACAGAGGGCATGTTGGGTTTTTCTGCAGGGCAACACATTTTATCCTTGAAGGTTAAGTTAATTCACTTTTTCAACCCCTTTTTCATTCCATGTCCATTTACTATCTGTGACATTCACGACCATGTGAGCAGTCAAAACCTCAATTTCCTGTGAGTGTAGTTTTGTAAAGAAGGAGAGAAATCCTCCAGAGACCTTTGGAGGCAGGACTAGATTTAGATCCTGGCTGATATGAAATAAATAAATAAATAAAGATGGATGTTCACAGGCTCCAAGTCGTTTGTTCCCATTCACACTGAGCAAGAGTTTTGTCTGGAGAATAAAATCAATTTTTCAGGAATTCTGCATCACTTTGCTTCTCCACCAGACCATTTCTTCTTGGTATCTCCTGAGGGCCACAGTCAGCTTCTTGTGCTGCATAATTATATTTATGCAAAGAGACAAATGTGGAAACCTTTGCTACTTTCTTTTGTGTCAGGTGGTTCATTTCCAACTCTAGAAGTTCTTTTTTGTCTCTTCTGTTTGAAACATCCCAGTTGTCTGGATGTGTTCTGGATCTCCTGCCTCTGGACATCACTCTGTGATACTTTTGACTTTCCTCTTAACATTCCTGTGAGTGATTTCTCAAGGTCACCACTATGCAAGGCAGTCATGTGGCCATTCTTGTGTTATTTTCACTATTAACAGCTGTTTCTTAACAACTCCAGGGTCGCTGAACACATAAAACCCAATTGAGCTCAGTTTCCTCCCGGGATTTTGTCAATCCTGTTTTTCTCAGTCATGCAATGCTAGAGAAAAATTCAGGGTTTATGGTCTGTCACCATGCCACACCACCACAGGAAAAGAGCTCCTATTTTAGCGCTGAAACTGGGACTACATGCCCTGTCTTTTCACCCATTTGAAAGTTTTTTGTGCAACTAACTGAGCCACTGAAAGATTTTGGTCACATTTACAGGCAGAAATTTGAGGAGAAGCAGTTGAGGAGCAAGTCACCACAAATTATTCATGGTTAAATTTGTCTTCTTTGGGACTATATATCCAAATTTCCTGTACAGCTCTGTGGAAGCTTTTACAAACTGAACTTGTCTCCAGTGGCTGATGGTTTTAAAAAGTTCCTTTGGACAGGGTCCCTTTATTTCCTTCAATGCACAAGTTGTGCTGTCTTTTAATAGCAATGATTACATGATTTTGAGTTACAGAATCACAGACAGGGGCAGGTTGGAAAGGATCTCAGTGAATTATCAGGTTCCCACCTCCCTGCTTGAGCAGGGCTATCCCAGAGCACATGGCCAGACACAGGATTTTTGTGTCCAGACACTTCTGGAACTATCTCCCATTTTCAAACCATATTTTCCAGTAATTTTTCCTGAGCATTTGGATGCAGAATAGGATAAGGTTTCCTTACCCCTGGTTTTAAGGCAAACTTCTACCTTAAAGGCAGGTTCCTGCCACTCAGCAGACATTCCCCTGTGGAGTATTGCTGGCTTTTGCATGGCATTGCAAAATTAAAGGCAGAATTAGCCTTCAAATTTGGAGCAACCAGAATTGAAGCAAATGGACTTGCTAGCCTGTCCTTTCAGTAGCAGATTGCTTCATCCATAAGGCATGTTCTGAGGGAGCACGACAATGACCATGTTTCAGGGCAAACCCTCGTTCAAACATCACCTACTGACTGTCACAGCAGTGCAAACAAATTGGCAACTCCAAGGAAAAAAGCCTGTTTTAAAATGTCCCTTGGGGAGCCAGAAACAGGCAGGGTTAATTTGTGTTTTCTGCCTGTGCTGGAGCAAAATCTTGTTTAGTTTTCTTTAGGAGAGAGAAGCCAGTGCATCAATCCACAGCACCTCCTGGTCTGCTTGACATCCTGCTTTTCTGGAATGAATACATTTCCTGCCTTGCTGCATGCTTCTCCCAGTGTAGATATCTATGATTAATATGCCTTGTCTTTTATAAACAAACCTAATGCAAAGCCAATAATGTGAGTCTCATTTCTTTACTGCCAGCCCACAGCTCGGCTTTGTTTGGGTATATATGTAAAGGAAGAAAGATGAATGTTCACTCGAGCTTGGGAGCTGAAGCCATAACAAATTTATGGGATGGAAAACACACATCAGTGTGAAGCAAATACAGCCTGGGAAGGGCTGTTTGGCTCCCTCCTTTAATTCTGCTTTTTAGTAACAACAATACCGTGTTGTGCACCCAGTGAACATATGTTACACTGTGTAAGTACATTGCAGAAGGAGCCAATGTGTGGAAGCTTTTATCAGTTACTGGATTCAACCATGGTATCCTGAATGATGAAAGCAGAAGGAACTGCTGGGATTACATAAAGTGACCATTAGCCAGTGAATTTCACCCAAATCAGTTTTGACTTCCACTAGTTCACCTTGGAGACAAGAGAGATAGAGGGAGGAATTACAGTTTGAAATTTTGACTGATGAGAGGCCTGACCATAACCTGCATTCTGCTTCTCTGATGGAAATTCCCTCCAGTGCTCAAAGCCCACACCAGATTCCCAAAGTGAATTTGTCCATCTAATGAGTCCTACCATGGTATTTTACTTTTCCCTTACATCATCTATCAAAGCCCTCATTAACAGAGTCATATTCCTCAAACAACCATATCCTGGTGCCACGAGAGGCTGCCATTTCTCTTTGATAAGGACAATTCATACAATTTTCTCATCCCATTGCCTTCATGTGGGCTTTGGGTTTTTATTTGTTTTTTTGCTTGTTTTTTATTCCCCTTTTCCTGAGGGTAGGACTGTTTAGTTTTTATCACTTACTTAATTTTGCTGGACTTTTTCTTATTTTTCAAAATCTTTCATAACTTGTGGACCCCAGATGAGGATCTCAGCACTTCAATAATGACTGCTGAAAATGAGCTCTTCTCATTCCTGCTGGGGAGTCCCACATTCCAGGATCTCAAATCCTTTTTTAATCCATGTCTGAATGTCCATTTGTCCCCATTGACTGCCTTGGTCTTATGGACATCCTTTGATGCCTCTGTCACGAGGATCCTGCAATAATCTGTCAAATGTGATGGATTTGTCATGTTGCTGATAGAAGTACTCAGTTTGTCTGAAGGAAAACCATTTCAACATTTTCTTGTGGGATATTTTCCTGGTAACTGGGACAGCCAGAGACAGAGTTCTTGGCCATTCCTTGTTTGGTATCATTTGTGTCCTGGGGATTCATTGCACCAGTCCAGACATTAATTTTACATAATTAGCCTCATCTCACCAACTTGTTCTATATCATCACCAACAGGGACATAACATTTATTTAATGAAGTCTCTTCTCCAGAAGCCAGTGATGATTGATACAGATTTATATTAATTTTCTTAAATTCTTTATTAATAGAGTCCTATATCAGTTGCTCCACTATTTTGACTAAGATCAATGCTAGATTGACAGGCCTGTAATTACCTGAGCCATCCCTTATTTTGATCTGTCTGCATCATCTGGCTTCTTCACAAAGACTGGACCTAAATGTCACTGAAATTGTTCACCTTTCTTTTTTTTTTTCCCTCAGCTTTATTATTGATACTCTTCCATTTCACTTGCAGTAATAGATTCTAGCTAAGATGGTTTTGGTTTGTCTTTTTTTCATATGTGGAAAATTCTTCTTTATTGTCACTACTATTCCCAGTCACGGTTTTTGTCATGTGCCCTGTAGTTCACCTGAATGAATTTTCTTCATTTCCTGTCCTCTGATTTATCAAACATTATTATTTTTTTTCTCTGTTTGCAAAATATCTTGGGATTTTTATTGATCAACCCTACAGAACAGATTGGCATGGGAAATAAGTCCTCTAGAGCAAAGATTCCACATGACAATTTGGTATAAAATTCAATTTAGTTACAATTTATGCTCTTATATTCAAGAATAATTTTTAGGAAAATCTAAGTTACATGTTTAGCTGCCACTGCTTCTTTTCTTCTGACAACTTGTCTGAGTTTTGTATTGCAACCATTTTATTTCAGAATCAGATCTTTTACATTCCAGTGCTGAAATTTATGATTTACAACTCTATGAAGAATTATCATTAATTCTTACGACTTTTCGACTGGCATCTAACTCAGATCCAGACAACAACAGTTTAAACAGAAAACTGCACGAGTAGTGCCAGTGGGGAAATATTAATTCCTTTACCATGGAGAACTTTCCACTTCTGATGAGATTCTAAGTTCATCTCTCTTCTGATTTACACAGCAGGAAATAAGCAGAGTTTATAACTGAATTAACCAAGAGACTGGACAGTAAATCATTTGCAGAGTTGGGCTGGAAACCTGACTTCTCCCTGTCCACAAGGCTACATTTATTGCTGAGTATGAGAAGTCCACATAGGAAGAGGTGTTGCCTGTAGTTAATGTCTTTTCACTGCCCTTAGTCAAAATTTGGGGTTGAAAATACATTTCCTTAAATATTAGTGTGGGATGCTTTTGGAGAGTCTTTTCTGAAATAGGGAAGCTCATGGCTGATTAGCAGGGGGTTATCTTACAGGGTTGGGTTTACAGTGACTTGGAGTGGTTATTCTGAAAATTTGGAAATGTGTGTCAAATTACATATATTCTGGGTTTGTAAGGAAAGATAGGCTTTTAGAGGGGGGAAGAATGGAAATGGAAGACAGTTTATATATTATGTGGACAAGTATGCTGAAGATAAGGGAGAAATGGGAATTTTTGAAATTTATTACTTATTAAATGTTTCTGTAGAGCTTGTGAGCTGTCAGTTCTTTAAAACTCCCTGTCTGGAGGAGGTCCTATTATTTAAATGAAAAAACATGGATATTAGGGTAGGAACATTCTATTTTTTCATTGTTTTTTGGTTTTTTCTAAAAGAGTTGGGAAAGGTTGGGAAAATGTTGATACGTGTGATGACATTCTAGATTTCTTACAAGCATCTTTGCAAAAAAAAAACAAACAAAAAAAAACCAACAAACTTTTCCGAAGTTTCCATTGAAGGATGAATTCCATGTGGATGACTTAAAGCAGGACATTTTGGGGTGGAGCTACAGCCTTGACTTTATGCATTTCATTGAGGTACCCAAATTAGGGCTTGGACCTTTCAAGTATCAAATCACCTACTGGAGTATCACAGAATCATAGAAATATCCTGAACTGGAAGAGGCCCTCTAGGATCATCAAAGCCCAGCTCCTGGCCCTGCAGAAGACAGTAATTATTCCTTTTCTTTTAGCTGAGATGGTCTGAGAAGGATTTGCTTGGTGAATGTAGGTCTAATTAAGATGGTTGATTTTTATTCCTGAGGTTAAGTGTGATTTGCCCTTCAGTCAGGCCAATACACACAGAAGAGGAATCCCCCTGAGGGGATGAGGGTGCCAGCTGAGCAGAAGGGACTCATCCTATAAGGAACAGAGCAGAGGGGATCCAAAATTCAGTGAGGCACTGGCAGATGAGTGTGGAGAAGCAGCAAATGCAGACCTTAGAGGGCAACAAGAAGGAATTTTGCCTGGGTGTTCTGAGGAAGGTCTTTAAGGAAGAAGTCAGGATGGTCAAAACATCAAGTGTGGAATCTGAGCATTGCTTTGCTCTGGGAATCAGAGAACTGTCTGAGAAGCAGAGAAGTGTTTGCAGTAGCTGAAACAGAAGAGGGTTATTTACCCAATCTGTCCTGATATAACAACTGTTCAAGCCCTTTTGTAATTCTTGTTGCTCCACCAGGACTATTACCTGGTGATATCTACAATTTGTGAAGTGCTGTGTCCACAATCAGCTGCAGCTCTTGACCCTGCTGGCACTGAGATCCCCTGGAAAGTCTGCTCTGCCTGGCTGATAATGTTCCATCAAGAATTCCCAAAGGATTCTGCTCTTCTTGTACAACAATCATCACACTGTTGCTTTACAGGGAATTCAAGATCCCCTTTCAGCACCAGAATTGTGTCTGATATCCTGCCAAACATCTTTACATTTGTGCTTTTTGCCCAGAAAAGCTGTGAAGATGTGGATACCCCATCCCTGAAAGTATTCAGTGCCACTTTGGATGGGTCTTGGAGTAACCTGGTCTGGTTGTCCCCCTGCCCATGCAGGAGATTGGAACTGAGTGGTCATTAACCCAAACCATTTTATGGTTTTGTGATTTAACTTCTTCATCCTTGGCATAGCATATTGTATGTCTGCAAATTAATTTTTTTCCTCCTAAATTCGCATCTCTCCATTTTTTTCAAGACCATTTTAGATTCCACCTCTGTTCACTGCAATGTTTCTACATATACCCCACCCTGCTGATATTCACAAGCATTTAGTTATCCTTTTTTTAAAGTAAAACAAGCCAGTGGTTGTATTTGAAATAGAAGCAGGTCTAAAAAACATCACCAAGATATCTCATTTAAGATCCCCTTCTATTCTGATGCTAAGAAGCTTCTGACAATTACTCTTCAAAAGTGATTTGCCAATTATCCCTTTCTCACTGCAATTGGTTCTTCCTAACCTTGCTGTTGAAAACTTTTTATAGCCTCATGTAGCATCTTATTTTGCCATCCTTCTCTCATCTGGCTTTTTTCTAAGTGAGAATTTAAATTAGGTTTTTTGGAATTATTTTCTATAGTACATTTGCATTTTATTTATTTGTCTTTAAGAAGGTGATTATCTTCTCAGTATGTGCAGATGATTGCTTAATAATTTCTTCTAGCATCTGCCCACAAATTGAAGTTAGGCCTAGCAGTCTGTAATTTCTCAGTCATCAACTCTGCTTTTTGCAGGCAGGTTCTATATTTGTCCCTCTTCAGTCCTCTGGTGCTTCTGAATCCTCCACAAACTCTTGAAGATAATCACTAATGACTCAGTTTGCTTTAGCTGGTTTCCTGCAAAATCTTCAAGACCCAACTGATTCAAACATCTCTGGCATCATGAAATATTTCAAACCCACTCTTCCTGTGGCACAACCTCCATCCAGTCTCCTGTGGTAAGAATGGCTCTGTCAGCCTCCACTCACAGGTTACCATCCTTGCCAAGACAAGCAAAACATCCTGGGGTAGCTCAGCTCTCTCTGCCCCTTTATTAATCATCACTATTTTATTTCTGATTTCTAGAAGCATTAATATCTTTCTGATGGTGGAGCTGAAGCTCAGGAGTTGCTTTCTCTCTTTGGAAATGGAATTCACCCATTTACAAACACTCCTGTGTATTCTTGGCCATTGAAATAAGCAATTAAGTGGCAAAGTGGCCTCATCCCTATTATGCTGCATGAGTTGCACTTTGATCACATTAAAAACATGCTGGGAAAATAATCCAGGTTGGTTTTTTACAAGGAAAGTAATAAACCAGAAAGAAATTTATTGTTTTCACCAGCACCATGTGGTGATTTCATGAATTCTTTCAGAGCATGTGCACATCACAGAATCATCAAGGCTGGAAGAAACCTTCAAGGTCACTGAGTCCAACCATCAGTGCAGCACCACCATGGTCAGCCCTAAACCACATCCCCAAGTGCCACATCCTGACACCTCTTGCCTACTTCCAGAGGCAGTGACTCCACCACCTCCCTCAGCAGCTTATTCCAATGCCCAATCGCTCTTTCAGTGGAAAAAAAGAATAAAAATATTCTAAACATCCCCTGGCACAACTTGAGATCGTTTCCTCTTTCATCTGAGACACGTCAGAAGTGAACAACTCTCCCCTCACTCCAACCTCCTTCCAGCAAAGCACAGCAGGGTGTAGCTTCATGTGACCATCTGTAAAAGGGTGAGGACACATTTCCCTTTTCCCAAAATCTCGTGCTTCACCTTTCTTTGTGCTGGTTCTGGTGTCTGCCCAGCGCTGTGGAGAACCAGTTCAGCTTATTCACCTAGCAGGGAAATTCCTCAAAAGCAGAAAGGAGCTGCAGTTGTCAGTCCAGGACTGGAGCTGGCACACCCTGGCACTTTGGGTGGGTGAGGAGGGACAGGAGTTAAGGAGCAAGACACACATTTCTTGAGAGATCTGTTTTTATATCATCTCAGTCAAATGACACAGCTTCCCCCTGAAGGGACAGTGAGCTCCAGTGCCTTGACAGACAGGGACAACTGGAAGCATCTTTCCAACCACATAAAATCTCTGTCACTCCAGTAAATGTTTTCTTTTAGATTTTATTAATCTTTGGATCAGCCTTTGGAACACAGCAGCCAGTTTGCCCAACCTTCTGTAATCTTCCTTCCCATGTAATGCTCCAGCTGTAGTGTTCCTTAGAACAGAATGTCATAATTATTATTAATGACAGAAAGAGCTTTGCAAAGCATCTGAGGAGGAAGCTCATTCACTTTCCTGCATGCCCGTCCCCCAGACCCTTTTATCCCTTTAAACATTAAAGATTCCATTCAATGTAAGCATCAAGAGCCTGATTTTCAGCAGCTCTGGGCTCCCATTGTCTTCAGCAGGCGTCATGGCTGCTCAGCAGTTCTGAAAATCAGCCTCCCAATGATCAGCATATTGCAGAAATATTTGACAGCTACATCTTTCCCACACATTCCTTTTCATTCTCAGGCCAACAAAGCTCCCTATCCCACAGCCTGTCCCCTATGGAAGGACCACTTTTGTCCCTCTGTCCCATGTAGCCCCTTCACTTGGCACCTTGCAGGTCGTGCTCTCCACCTGGAGCAGGTTGGGTGGGAGTTGTCTCATAGCTGTGATTGTCTGCAGTGTGGGTGTCAGGATCTGGGCAAGTTGCCCTGGATTCTGCTCACAGTCAATGGAGGGTGAGTCAGCAGAGTCAATGGAGCTTAGGGTGTGATTTCCCATCCCAAAATAGGCCCCCACATTTGGCCAGATGACTCACACTGAACTTCATTAACTGCATTTTCTGTACCTCCAGTGTCTTCAATGGGAGACAAGAGACTGAGGTGGGACACCCCTATCAGATCCTTAAAGTGGAATTAAATTAATCCCACCCCTCCTGTGAACCATGCATTGATTTGCTGCATAAATCACACTCACCTCCTTCCTTGAGAACTTCTGTGTTGGTGTCTACAGGGAATGAATCAGGTAATAAAAAGTAGTGAAGTAGAAAGATGATGGTAGGTCATAGCAGAAAGTCAGACTGAATCGTAGGTTGGATAAAATGGAGCAGATTTATTAAATCCTTTGGAGTTTTTCTCCTTCATATAAGAATTTTGCTCAATAGAATTCAAAAAAAAAAAAAAAAAAGAAAGGAAGGAAAAATAAAAGCTAAGTGTGACAGTGAACTATTCAGGTGTACTTTGGCCATTTTCTTCCAGTCTAAATTTATGGTTCATCCTATTTTTCTTCCAACTTCACTATTACTCTCTAGATTAGGAAATTTTCATCAGGAGTAGGCAGTTTCTCCTCCTGTGTGCTGTGTAATGCCCCAAGACCTCACTGATTCCTGCTCTAAGGACTGATAGGATCTGTTGGGATCTCTGTAGGACAGGCTTCAACCTCTCCCAGTGTGAGATCACCCATCAAATACCCTCCAAAAACTCCTCCTTTACAATACAAACAATACAACACAATTTTTTTTTTCTTCTTTGCAATACAAACTCACCTTTATCATCAGCTGTGCGCCCCAACTAGAGACTTTAAACTTTGTCTCTTTCTAATTTCAACATTCATTTAGGATTTGGGAAGTTCCCTGTGGACTGTCAGATTTCTGTTGGCAGGAATCAGCAGTTAATTTCCAATCTGAATGTTTACCCCAAACAAAGTGGCTTTACCTGCTGCATCCTGGAAACTCCAAATGCTTTTCAGTGCAGCTTAGGAAGCAGCACAGCAGGAGGAGCCTGGTTATGAAACAGATATGTAATAATCAGCATGGAACACGGAAAAATAGAGAGTACTAATAATAAATTGAATTCAATTAGTTGTCCTCTGGTCCTCATTACCACTACCAGCATCTTTTGCTGTTGCAGTTCATCAAGGGTAAGCACAGATGCTGTTGCCACTTTCTACATATTTAAAAGACAAAGTCCACACTCTCCTCTCTTAGATATTTAACTCCCTCATTCATGACACCTTCCAGTTTAAAATGATCCTTCTGTGTTATAAAACCCACCACAGAGGCACACCACTCTCTGCCACAACTGTCCCCTCTTTCATTATCAGCAGGCATTTCCTGGGCTATTTCTGCTGTCAGTGTCTCCCCAACAGCTCTGACTTTATCCTCGTGTCCCTTTGTTCTGACTCATTTCAAACAGAAGCTGAAAACAGCTCATCTCTCCCTGGCTCCTGCCTGTTAATTTCTCCTTCCCTCACTTATAATTTAGCTGTAATGATCTTATTTAACTCGAGAGCATTTCGTGGGTGCAATTGGTATGAGAGGTTCTGCATACCATGGTAGGTTTGGGTAGGCAGTTTGTCATGGGGTTCATCAGCTAATGAGCACTTTGGATCTGATTGGGCTGAGTTGCTGAGGACAGGCTGTGTTACCAAACCTCTCTTTTTTTATGATGATTGAACAACATGCTTCATTATTACACAGCATAAAATGCTGAAGAAACCAAACTGTCACATTGTCTTTCTTTCTCTTGTCTCTGCATGCAGATTTGTGAGTGTGTAGCACCTACTGACACACAAATCACTGAACAATATAAAAATCTTCCATAATGAAGCCCTGAGATCTGTCGCTGGTGAAGGTTGTAGTGTCACTCAGGGACTCGTTGACAAGCTTTGAGGAAAGAGATGGATTCCCAGGAATGAAAGAGCTAACATCTATCAGCCATAATTGAGCAAATTAATAGCTTTGTGAAGTCTCTTTTTTTGGTTAGGATCCCATGAAATGACAATAAATGTGGCAGAGTTTCTCTTGCAGCCTCCTCTTGCCTTTTTTATTTTTTTCTTACTGCTGTTGTGTACAACGCATAATTACTGTGAGACAAAGGGAACCTCTACAGAACCAGCAGCAATCTTAGCAATGAAAAACAGGTGTGAAAGGTAAAGACTGGAGTGTGTTTATCATCCTCTCTAAAGGAGGGACAGAGAGAGGAAATTTGAAGGAGGATTTCTTTGCATTTGGATACCAGTTTTGTCACAAATATTGTATCAGTCACAGCAGGAATCAGTAAGGAGCCAGTGATGGGATCTGGAAGCTCTGTCTCAGAATCACAGAATAATTGAGGTTGGAAAAGACCTCCAAGATCATCAAGTCCAACCTTGACCAAAGACCACCACACCCACCAAACCATACCCCAAAGTTCCACGTCTGCTCGTTTTTAGATCACTTCCAGGGATGGTGACTCCAGCACCTCCCTGGAGAGCCTGTTCCAATCCTTCCCCACTCTTTCACCAAAGAAATTTTCCCTATATATTTGACCTGAACCTCTCTTGGTGCAACTTGAGGTTGTTTCCCTTTGTCCTATAACAATTGCCAGGAAGAAGATCCCTATCCCCACCTCACCACAACCTCCTTTCAGGTAATTCAGTTATCTGCCACTTCCCCATCACTGGGCAGGAACTTTAGGGCTCTTTTTTTCCCACTTCTCTACTATTTTTGACCATCAATGGTTGTACTGCTGCAGAAATAAATGCTGCAGAAACAAACACTGCCAGGTTTTCCTTGAGACATGAGCTTTGCTCTGTGCTCACAACCAGAAGAATAAAATCTCTGGAAGAAAGTCTAGAGGAATAAAATCTTAGGAAGAAAATTTAGTAGCCTCTACTGGACAAAATAAGGCTGAGGGGAGACCCTATTTCTCACCACAAATACTTGAAATAAGGTCATAGCCAGGTGAGGGTCAGGCTCTTCTTCCAAGTTACAAATGACAGGACATGAGGAAATGGCTTCAAGTTGCATTGGAGAAGTTTGGGTTAGATATTAGGAGAGATTTATGGCAAAGACTGTAAATCACTGAAACAGGCTGCCCGTGGAAGTGGTGTAATCACCTTACCTGGAAGTGTTTAAAAATCATGTGGATTTGGCACTGGAGGACATGGCTTAATGGTGGGTTGATGTTTGGGCTTCATCATCTTAAAGGTCTATTCCAATTTTAATGAGTCTGGCTTTTTATGCTTCTAAGAACCAGCAAGTGGCTGATTTGCATTCCCATTATCAGAAGAAAATTTAAAAAAAAAAAGTTTGGGTCTCTGTAATTATTGTCAGTTCTCTGTATTTTGGACAACTCACTGCTTTGTTTTGTTTGTTTTCTGAAGTGTAAGGATGGTAGAAAATTGTTGGCATCAATGGCTTTACAAAGGACACAGAAACTTTGGATACAGCCAGGGTGAAGGTGCTGCTGCAGGATCAAGTTGTTGTTATTTGGACCAAGCCAGTACATCTCAATACTCACCCAGCTGAGTTGTACAAGTAAACACAGATAAGAAAGCAGGGCCTGAATTCAACTCCAGATGCCCTAATATCCAGTGTGGCACAATATTCTGTCACAGCCCCAGGCCCATGTTCTCTTAACCTGTTCTCTTTTTTTGTATAAAAGAGAAAGCTATCCTAAAAAAATCAATTTATCTCTTTGACTCCTTAAAGCTTTTCCTTCAGCTTTAAAAAAATATTTGCTAATTTTTCCCACCCACTGTTTAGTTTTTCTTTTCTTTTGCCTTTTTTTTCCCCTGAAAGACAGCAGGTTTCCAGTATTTCTCTCATTACGCCACTTAAAGAGTAAAACAAGGTTGTGCTATTTACTTTTATTTTTCTAGTCTCTGAAATATCTCAGGTCTTCCAGATCTATTAAAAATAAACCTAAGTGGGTCAGTCTTCTTCTAAGAAAATTCCTTTGTGTGGAGCTTGCCTGGATTGGTTTTTAAAGCCTTTCTTCTGAAGTAAAAAGCAGGAAGAGAGAATCTCAATTTCTCAGTGTTTTCCCAACAGAACCAAATATCTCTCACATGTCAGTCACATGTCACTGGGTCTGATCTGTGAACACTGTGTAGTTTGTTAAATGTTCTCAGTTCCAAGTTGTAAGGACAGATGAAACATTCTCAGTGAGAGCTTCAGGGAGATGCAGTCCCTGTGCTTGGTGGCTTTTCTTTGCTGCCCAGCTCCTAATTCTTCTGGGGTTGGAGGATGGTTCACTTTCTGATTTTTTTCCTAGGTGCTTTCATTGTTTTTGTTTTGTTGTCTCCAGCTCAGATTTATAATTTATGTGAGTATTTATTTATTGATTCTCTGGAGGAGAAAAAACTGGAAAATACAGCAATTTAAAACACAGAACTGTCCTTGAGTCCCCAAAGTTTGTGTGCTAACAGGGAGATGAGAGCTGGTTGATACTTAGTGCATGCAACCAGCATTATTTATTCATTATTTAGGAATATAAATGCATCAGTTTCTATCTTGGTACCTATCAGTTTGTTCCTTCCCACATCACTTCCCACTCTGGCTGTTCCAGAGCTTCACAACTCTTATGTTGACAGCCTTCTAATTTTTAGTCTCCATGTCTTTGTGGCTAGTTCGCAAAAATTTGTCCTTGTGACAACTTTTTCAGTTGTTTTATGTAGCTTGTCTCCCTCCCTGATGTTGATTCTCCTGTTTTATTCAGAGGTTGGTCATCCCCTTCCTCAGCCTTTGGTGTCCTGGTCTGAACCAGCCATGGGTAGTGTAAAAACACACACACACCCAAAATGAAACACATCAAATAAATCATCAAAACAACTCTCATGGGATTTGAACTTGGTTTTGTTGGAACAAACAGCCTCGTCCAAACCTCCCAAGCCACAGAGCAGCTGTAAGACCTCACAATTCTACTTTTTGAGAGTGGCATTGCTCCTGTCAGGCTTTCAGAACCAGTAGTGACTTTTATAGAGTTAGTTGGAACACTTTCTCCTGACAGCAGACAATCACATACAGTTCCTCCCTGGAAAATATCATTAATGTGCAGAAATATGAGGAATTTATGGGTTAAACCCTAGAGCAGGGTGGCATACAGGATCTGACTGATTTTTCCATGCTCATGGGATATGTTAAGAGAATTTTGAGCTTAGCACAGGAGATAAAAGGATGTGATGGTGCAGATGTTTATCCATTGCTATTCTCCTCCACTGTCCTGTCATCCATTGTCACAACACCAATTCCTGTGTTTGGGAATTGCATTAGGAAGGTTACAGGTCTAATTACTAAATTGTCTGGCTAGGGGCTATGCCATGAAAGAGGACCAGAGCACCTCTTCTATGGAGACAGGCTGAGAGAAATGAAGTTGCTCAGCTTGGAGAGGAGAAGGCTCCAGGGAGACCTCAGGGCCCCTTCCAGTGCCTAAAGGGGCTCCAGGAGAGCTGGGGAGGGACTTGGGACAAGGGATGGAGGGATGGGACAAAGTCAAATGCCTTCAAACTGACAAAGGGTAGGTTTGGATTGGATAATAGGAAGAAAGTCTTCCCTGTGAGGGTGGTGAGGCCCTGGCACAGGATGCCCAGAGAAGCTGTGGCTGCCCCATCCCTGAAAGTGTCCAAGGCCAGGCTGGATGGGGCTTGGAGCAGCCTGGGATAGTGGAAGGTGTCCCTGCCCCTGGCAGAGGGTCAGAACAAGAGGATCCTTCCAACCCAAACCATTTTGTGATTCTCTGGTTCTGACATTGGCCCTGAATGATTTCCTCATGCTGTGCATTCCCCAGCCATCCCTTCTAGAAGAATTCCACTGCTCATTCTCCTGTGGGTCTCAAATCTGTGCACTCACAGTTCAAAGGCAAGGTGAAACTCACATTTAATTCCCTACAGCAGTCCCAAAGAAGAGGAATTCTGGACCACTCTGGTCATCTACATTTAACTAACATTCCACTTAGCTGCTCTCTGTAAGCTGGGGCTGAGCTGCAGGCCGTGGTTTCCTCTGAAACCTGAGAAACTTCTGCTGTTCTCTCAGCTTCCCTGTCAGCTTGCTCTTGGCAAAGTTAGAGTGCATGAAGAAGAAAAAAAACCTGCCAATTATATCCTCACTGTCTGCTGCTCAGGGGGCAAACACATGTCTTATACATTATGATTCAGAATCCTTCTTGCACATGTATTTTTTTTTTTTTTTGTCAGCTTCTGAATTCTCTGTATTGATCTGACAGCTAAAGGAAAATCAAAAAAAGATATGAATGAGGAGTATGGAAAAAATGCAAATGGTGTTTGGGTGGTAATTCAGGGTAAAAACTTACTCCCACAAAAGGGCAAGAAAGCTTCCTAGCAGCCTTCCTTCCCAGCAGATCCAGTTTTGTCCTCATGAGGTAAAGCCACTCAAGAATATTGGTGGCCAAAAATTAGGTGTCTGTAAAATAAGGTTTTATTATATATGTATGTATTTATTTATTTATTTGTACTGGGTTTTATTTGTAAGTGGCTTTCTCTTGACTCAAAATCAAAAGAAAAATCCATTTTCATTTGACTTAGATTCATTGTTTGCTTCTGGCCTCCAAAAATAGCTCACTGAGTCCATAACTCAGGGAAGGTGACATTCCAGGATCTGGCAGAAACTCCTGAGTCAACATGACCTTTCCTGGGTATGAAACCCTCCCAAAACACTTTTCTATGTTTCTTTTTCTTACCTTCTTTAGGAAGCAACTCCTAGTGTGATGCCCATCCCTACTTTCTGTATAGGGCAGGCAAATCCAAACAATCACCAGGAATCTCACCAGTGGGAAGGGTTGCTTGTGGTCTGGGAGTGAACCCAGCAGTATGGGCAGTGGCAGGAACCATGGGGATGAATCCTAAAATGATGGTTGCTGCACTCACAGAGAGATGCTGACACTGCTGGAAGAACAGCAGGGCTCTATTTTGTCACACTCCCATTCGTCCCTTCCTTAGCAGATTTCCTATGTCAAGCTAGGAGCAGTCATCTGGCACTAGAGCTGTATAAATGGCAGAGAAATTCCCCATCAGCTATTTCTGGGAAAAATCAATTCTCTCTGTATTCAGGAAGCTCTGAGCTTGCTAAGCTCCCTACCTTTTAACTGCAAATTACTCTACATATTTTTCCCTTATCATCAATACAGCATAGGGAAGCAAATCCAGTTTGAGGCTGAGCTGGTAAATTTTCAAGCCAGTTGAAGCCAGGTGTTTTATTAATTGATCTTTACCTATGTGTGCAAAACATGTGTATTGAAAGCCATGGAAGTCCTGCTTTTATGCCAAAAATGGTCTAAACCAAACCATCTGGTGAGGATTTATGTCAACTGCTGTATCCTTGGGAAGGGATGGATGCTGGAACTCCTGCCAGATGCTCTGAAATCCTAAAAACAAGCAGCCATGAAGTTGGTGGCCTTTAAGTAAATAGAGAGGCAGGGCAAGGAGTAAGAGGTTTCAAGTCCAAACCTGAGCAACCTATGAGGAATGAGACCAAAAAGTGCTCCAAAAATTCTTTGTAATCAGTGGGCACAATATGGATGCTCAGTTTGTTCAACCTGGGCCAAATTTCACAGAATCACAGAATCTCAGGGTGGGTTGGAAAGGACCTTGAAGTTTCTTCAGTTACAACCCTCTACCATGAGCAGGGACACCTCCCAGATTGTTCAAAGCTTCATCCAACCTGGCCTTGAACAATCCCAGGGATGGGCAGCCCACGAGCTCTCTGTGCAAGAGTTTCTCCCCACAGGGGTGCATCTCCAGGGAATGGCTGTGGCAGAGGAAAACACCGGGACCTGCTGCTGCCAGCCCCATCAAGCAGGCTTTGTGCAACCTGCTCAGCATGGTACAAGGCCCAAAATGGCTTGTCTTCGAACTGCTGTTGTAATTTCTGTCAGAGCCGTGCTTCTCACTTTACACACTGTGCTTTACACAATTTATGACAATATTTCTCCCTCAATAGCTTTTTGTAGAACGTGTACAACCTATTCTGCAGACTGCTGGTTTCCTTACTTAACATCTATTTTATGGGCTGCATTTTAAATTCCTTTAAGTGCAAGCAGTTGAGGAACAAGTTTCTGAGAGAGAGAGATCACTACTCAATCCCAATTCCCTCATGCACAGTCTGTATATTCTTTATAGGCCAAAACCTTCTCCCCCAGAGACTGCAGCATTTCAGGAGCAGACAGAGCAACCCCAGCCTATGTAAATCACTTAAAATTATAAAGTCCTGTGAGATTCTTCCATCTAGAAGATGGAATGTTGGTATTGATATGACAGTAATTTTTAGCTGAGATCACAGACCTCCCATACCAGGCATTACCCAACTCCATGGGGAAAATTTGTTCCTGCTTCAGGAGCCTTAAGTTGTAAATATCAGTATGAGATAAAGGATGGAGGAATAAACAAAGGCTACAGCAGAAGATGCATCGAAACTGTCAAATAACTCCCACACCCTGGTCCCCAGATTATCCACATTACATAAACATTAATTCCCTGGATTCATTTTTTTTTTTGTTTATGTGAACCAAATAGTCTACACCAAAGTGAAACCTGGATGATTTTAGGATGAATCCCCTTTGTGTGAATGGAAACACAACAGGTTTTCCTTCTTGCCCCATCCAGAGCACTCCAACACTTCTCTGTGAGCCTCCAATATCCTCATACAATCATGTTGTAAAACCCAACCATGGTGGGTAGCAGTGAAGCTTTCAAGTGTTTCAGGCAGCTTTGACATGAAAAAAACCTAAAAACCAACAAAATACCTAAACATAAAACTTGATAATTATTTCCCACTGTACTCAGCACTGGTGAGGCCTCAACTTGAAATCTGGGGTCAGTTTCGGGCCCATCACAACAACGACAACAAAGACTTTGAGGTACTGGAGCGTGTCCAGGGAAGGACAATGGAGCTGGAGAAGGGGCTGGAGCACAAAGCTGATAAGAAGCAGCTGAGGGAGCTGTGGGGCTCAGTCTGGAGAAGAAGAGGCTCAGGGGGGACCTCCTCACTCCCTAAACCACCTGACAGGAGCCAGGTGGGATCAATCTCTTCTCCCAGGTAATGAGTTGTACCAAGGGAGGTTTAGATTGGATATCAGGAAAAGTTTCTTCACCAAAAGGTGGTCAGGCATTGGAACAAGCTGCCCAGGAAGGTGGTGGAATCACCCTCCTTTGGAGTGTTCAAAAGACCTGTAGCTGTGGTGCTTGGGGACTCATTGCAATGGTGGGCATGGCAAAGTTGGGTTAATGGTTGACCTTGATGATCTTGGAGGTCTTTTCCAACCTTAATTATTCTATGATCCCATGTCTTGGAGCTGTGAAGGCATCTCAGTTAGACCTGATCCATCCCAATCCAGGATGAGGTAGATAAAGCTACTCTGCCCTTTGTAGCCAGAGTCCCAGAGCAGACACTTTGCAGCAGTGTAAATGTAAACAGGAGATAATCCTGTGATAGAAGAGTTAATTCAGAGTTAATTCAACTCCCAGTGCCTTTCTCCCAGCTCCAGCTCCCTTGCCACTGGGCCCAGCTTGGGGAAAGGGGTTTGAGTGGAAGATTTAAGTCTAACCTCATTCCACGGGGTGATCACAACACGATCAGAGCACATTGAGCAGTGGGAACGTGGAAACACAAGAAGCAAAAAAGAGCCTGCTTTTCCACATCCCATACATGCTCCCAGCCCCAAGTCTTATAATTCTGTGTGTATTTAGTGTAAGGTGTTCAGTTCTGATCAGATGGTCCTCTGCAAAGCCCAGGAATTACTCAACCCCCCCCAAAATCCTCTGTGATCCAGCAGGTTTCCTGTACCCAGCAGCTTGCTGAGGATCCTGGCTGAAGCCTTTAAAGGCTTTAGTGGCTGTTCTGGGATGGGATGATCTGCACTGTGTGAGGTCTTGTTTAAACTCTTGAAATGCTGTAAAAGGCTGCACCAGCAAAGGATAAAACATGGTTGTACAGCTTAGTAAGACATTTTTTTTTCTGATGCTAGTAGGAAATCTGGGATTTTTTGTGGCTGGAAGAGTTAGATATGTGCCTCATGGTGCTGTATTATTATATTTGTAATAAAACTTAATTTCACATATATGTGATCCATATACCCATGGCCATGAGACAGATGCTTCTCTTCCTTGTTGTTAATCTTATTTAATTAAATTAATTTTATTTCATTAATTTCATTTGTCTTTTCTTACAAGAAGAATTCATGCTTGTAAAACAACTTCCATCTGTCTCATCTGCTTATTAAAGATGCAGATGTTTTTAAACCTTCACAAAACAAAAGCATAAGTTGTAATTCAGGAAATCTACTCAGTAATCTATGGCACAAAACACTTATCTCTTTTTCTCTGTCTCCTGTCCTATTCTCACAAGGCAGTGCTCCTTTAGTTTTTCCAGATTCCCTTCCCCCTATCTTTACCCTCTCGTTTACCTGGTTTTCCTTATGCCAATCACAATTCTGCTGTGTGAATGAAATTCTCTTCTCTTCTCTTCTCTTCTCTTCTCTTCTCTTCTCTTCTCTTCTCTTCTCTTCTCTTCTCTTCTCTTCTCTTCTCTTCTCTTCTCTTCTCTTCTCTTCTCTTCTCTTCTCTTCTCTTTCTCTTCTCTTCTCTTCTCTTCTCTTCTCTTCTCTTCTCTTCTCTTCTCTCCTCTCCTCTCCTCTCCTCTCCTCTCCTCTCCTCTCCTCTCCTCTCCTCTCCTCTCCTCTCCTCTCCTCTCCTCCCCTCACAAATTCTCCCAAGTTTCTGATCATTTTCTTTACCTCTTTCAGCCTCCTCCTCCTCCCCTTCTACCTACTGTGTTTTATTTCATGGCACTTCATTTAATTTAATTTAATTTCAATTTTGAGGCAGTACAGTGAAACTTGAGCACAATATTCCAGGTGAGGGCATCTCATTAAATGCTATAATGGTGCCACTTCCACTGTTATTCTCACTTCCATGCTTTCTGCACAATAGGATTTTCTTTTCTTTTGCAACTGCCATTGTGGATGTGGCAAATATATTCATGGAAATATCCATATTTGGACTCTGAATGGAAGAATTGAGAGTACCACAGAGGTTACTGCAGGCATCTGTACTGCAAGCTCAGAGATACAGCTCAGCAGGCAAACCCTTCACTTATTTTCCAAAGTAACTTTTGTCTGGCTATAAAGAAACCTTAGACTGAATTGCTTTGGTTTGTTTTGTTTTCATTGTAGAGGAGGTGGAGGTCTAGGAAAGGAAGTTTCCTTTTCACTACAAAAATAATTTGGATCTGAGTTCAGGTCAGTTCTTGACATAGAAAAATAATGAAGAAGATGTTTTGTCTCACTGAGTTTTTATTCTCCAGCAATAAAACAGCATTTTCTAATCTAACTTCTTATTCACTGGGGTGGAAACTCTCAGGGACTTGGAAGTATTTCCTGAATACTCATCAACTTCCTTGAGCTCTCTTTCCTCCATGAGACTCCTCCCAGAGGATCTTTGACTTTTTCCCTCTTTGGTGCCTTAGAATTTCTGTCCTGTGTTGCAGGCAGTGCAGGGTAGATGTGGTGTGAGCACAGTGGAGGCATCTTGGGCTCCAGCAGTGAGAATATGAACAGGACCTTACCAAGGGACCTGGTCTGGGACTGGCCTCAGAAACAACCACTCTGTGAGAAAAGATTTGTAATTTCTTCTTCTGGGTTAGGGAAGTTGGAGGCAGGAACTGGTTATGCAGTCAAGACTAAATTAATCTTCATAAACTTGCAGTGTTAACCATGCAAAGGATGTTTTTTGGGAAGATGAGCAGGAGTGTGCTGAGTTCTGTTCAGCATCGTGGGCTGCTGCAAAGAAAGCCAAGGTTCCCAAGAATTCCATGGTCCAGTGGGAGCAGAGATGACAATCTGGGCATTCTAGAAAGGTCTGGAACTGCTGTGTGCAGAAGCCTGTACTCACACTGTACTCACTGTACTCCAAGTGACTTTATCAACATGCAAAGACACGTTCCTGCCAGCCATACACCTGGCAGGGAGATCAGTTCTCCTCACAGGAGCTTTGGGTTGTATTCACTTCTTGCAAGTGGCATAGGGAGCCACTGGCACCATGCCAATGTGGATATCTTCATACTTAAACACTTAAGCTCTTCAGATCTTTTCCTTCATCCAGCCTCCTCTATACCTTCCCCTTACTCTGTGTTAAACCTGTTCCCACAGCATCAGTTTTATCCCAGCTGGCACGTGCAGTTAAATCCTAACCACAAACTATGAATTTTATCTTCATAGAGCCTTCCTGGCTACTCAATTTGAGAAGTTTATAGAAGAAAATTCCCTTTATCACTCCTATTCCTTGACACATATGTTAGGTGATTTTTTTTTTTTTTGGTGTTTTGTATTGTGTTGATCAAAACACAGTGATACAAAAATATGATAGACTTGAGTTTCCTTAAGAAAATCAAGCAGTGAAATTTTTGTTTTTCAGTGCTAGCAGATTTCAGAATGCTGATATTACGGAAATGTTATGGAATCATAGAATCACAGAATGGTTTGTGTTGGAAAGGATCTTAACCATCCTCCAGTCCCAGCCCCCTGCCATGGGACAGGAATCAACAGTGGTCTTTTGGCTCTTTGAAAGGAGTGGAAGTTTTGAATGAAATAACCTTTACATTTCAACATTCTACTGTAAATCAGTAGAGTAAGAGAGAATATTTACCCATATCTATAAATTTAGAGATTCTGTTTAACCATGGGGAATAACTGTGCAAGTCCAGAATCTCCTCCACCTCCCTTCATTCACCAGAGCCATTTGTTAAGTGTGGAATATCTACAGGCAAAAATATTTATCTTGTTCACCTGCAACGTGGGAGTGTTCTCCTAACTGACTTTTTGTCCTCCACTATCCCAATGGCAGGAATTTATATCCTTCTCTGTGGGAAAAGGCTGGGATATGGTTTCCTTTTTTTCCCAATAAGAGGACAGTCAGATTAAGGAGGGAAATGTATTTGAGCAGCAGCCAGAGTTACACACAATTAGAGGCAAAGTCAAGTGTTTGCCTCAGAGCTGCCCAGCAGTCCTTGGCCTCTGATCTTCCCTCATCTGCTCCTGTTATTCCTGTTATTCATCAGAGTCCTTGGCCTCTGATCTTCCTCATCTTCCCTATTTCTGATTCCTCCCTACCTCTGCACCTCCTTTTGTCCCAGCTGTGTAAAACTGGAGCTTATCTGATGAGGTATTTTGCCAGGTAAACCTATTTTTAGAGTACTGTGGGCTATTTGGTACAATGTGAAAATGCAGAGAATGGAGGGTATAAGGCAGCAAAAAAGTGATAGAGCATCATCCTTTTTATTCAGTTCCTGCTGGAATTGCCATCTTTGGGTCCCATTAGAAGTTCACCAGTTAATATAGAAAAAGGAATACTAATAGGAAAGAGGTTGTTAAACCACAGGTTCTTCACTCACTGGTTTCTTGTCTTGATCTCCATTTAGCTCTGAAAAAAAATGTATTTTTTCTAACTTCTTAGAGATCCTGTTTAATGCTCAAATACCTCAGCCCAGACCCTTAATTTTTACAAGATATAAAAGTTGTTTTATACCCAACTGCTTACACATTTAAGCCTCTGAATCCCTCAGCTGGTTTTAATGCCACACTGACAATGAAAAGGGCTAATTCAAGATCTGTTCTTATGTTTATAGCACCATAAAGAATGTTCAGAGTAAAGACTTCATTTGCATACATCATAAAAATAAACAAAATAATTTACATAAAAGTCTGTGCATGGAGCAGTGCTTTGGCTGAGTGAGGAATCTTGGGAAATATATTTGTAAGATGAGAAAGAGGTGGGGGAGAATAAAATTACTTTCTAGACATAGGAAGGTGTTCATGGAATGTGATGCTCAGCTTCTTCAGGTTGCTAAATCCTTGGATATTTACATTTTTGAGGCAGACATGGGCTATAAAGATGCCAGGGAAGCCCTTGAGAGTAGTTAGGTGACTGTGGCAGCTTCTCTGGGTTGGAAATAATGATCACTGTTTTTTCCCAGTCAAGTCCAGGATTCTACTGGTCTGGTCAAAGCTCAGGAGAAATCCCAGTGTTTGATTATGAATATTTATCACACATCATTTTCCATCTGTGTCAGCATCCTGGGTTTCTCTGTGGTGTGATTCAATCTTGCTGAAGTCAGTAGCCTGCACTGGAACTGCACTGATTTATTCTGCAAGGTGAGAACCTGGGACAGTGGCATGATGTGGTGCCTCCTAAGGGTTTTGTGGAATTTCACACCCACACACACATGGAAAATAAGCCTGAAAGCCTCCTCTGATGGTGTTCATCTTGGCCATGCTTGCATCAGTTTTACTGCCATATTTTTTTTAAAAGAAAATAATTAAATAATTTTGCTTTGTGTTTTCATGACTTCTGTTTGGAAGGGTTGTCCTTCATGGCGCTCTGCTTGGAAAAAATTTGAAGCCAGAGGAGTTTGAATTTAAAAGGTACTGAGGTAAACAAGCTTCCTACAGCTTTTAAAAGTGCTAGGCCACTTTCCTTTTTGGGGGGTTTTGAATATATTATTTCTGATCTTCCCAGCTCCCCAGGTCTTTCAGGTAGAATGGTTTGGCTTGGAAGGGACTTTAAAGATCATCTCATTCCAACCCCAACACCTTCCACTATCCCAGGCTGCTCCCAGCCCTGTCCAACTTGGCCATGGACACTTCCAGGGCTGGGGCAGCCACAGCTCCTCTGGGCAACCTGTGCCAGGGCCTCACTACCCACATAATAAAGAATTTATTCCTAATATCCAATCTGATTTCCGAATTTCCCAATATCCAATCTGATGCCTGTGACCCTTCCCTATAAAATAATTTTCAGAGGCTGTGCTGCACTCAGAAGCAGCCCAAAAGGTGCTGTGCAAACTGTACAAAAATAAAGGTCTTGAGAGCTAACTGAAGTATCCTAAAGAGTTTTGTGACAGCTTGTGGCTGTCCTGAGGTCTCCTCTTATCCAACTAATGAATGTAAATCAAAATTGCTACTGGGATGGAAAAGCCTCAGGAAATATTTGAGTCCTGTGCTTGAGTAGTTGTGTGTAAAACTGGGGTGATTAGCTGGTGCTGAGGGGAAAATGGCTCAATACACATCAGGATTCCACAGCCACCTCTCCTCCTGCCTAATGTGGAGGTTAATGGATTCAGGAGCTGCTGGGGCACAGAGAACTTACCCAGGGAACCTATTGACCAGGCAGCCCATGAGGAATGCAGGTCCAGTGCCTGTCTGTCCACCAGGGCACTGCCACCACCACAGCCAGGGCATCTCTGTGGAATCAGGGGAGGGAAAACTGCTGCCTGCATCATCATGAGCTGAAAATATCCACCTGCATTTCACAGGCTTAATTAATAATAAAGTCTGTGTTTGCCTCGTCACGTGTCAGCAGTTGCAGAATACTCTGTGTTATTAGAAATCCCACAGAAAGCAATTTGCAAGATTTCAAGTTTCTACTTGTCTTGGCCCAAATCTTCAGGCAAAGACCCCTCCTTGCCACCCTTTGCCTTGCAATCTAAATGACAAGGAATGTGCCACACTTCACAGGCTGGGAGCGTGCAGTGTCAGCTCCACACAGACACAGGAACAGCCTCATTTCAACAAAGAAATAAAAAAATATAAGGCTTTACATCCAGCTTTAACAAACCAGATTGATTTTGGCTTCAGCAGCTGCGAGTGGTATCTTTTAAAACTGGGGGAGCTTTTTAAACTAATGGGGTGTTGTCACCTGCTTCTGCTGCCCAGCATCCAATGGTTTTGGGTGTCTGGTCCCCCAAACCAGACCAATTCCAAGGTCTGGGTCTCTGAGCTCCTTGTCTGACCTGTGGTTTTTTCCTGCTTTGAACATCTGAGACCTTGCTGCTGTTGAGAGGAATCTCCATGAAGAATATGGCCAAAACCAAAACGGGTGAATGCAGGGGAGGCTGAAAAGGGCACTTTCACTTTTCTTTTGTGGGCTCTGTGGATTTTTAAGGCTTGGGACTAAATTAAAGCCCCGCAAATCAAATTATTCATAGACTCATAGAATCTTTGAGGCTGGAAAAGACCTTAAAATCAACAAGTCCAGCACCACCACCAGCATGTTCACCCCTAACCCATGTCCTCAAGTGCCACATTCACATTTCATAAATATTTTCAGGGACTGTGAATCTACCACTTCCCTGGGCAGTCTATTCTTCTATGGCTTTACAAATCTTCCCAGGAAGAAATTTTTTCCTCATATCCAACACAAACCTCCCCTGGTGTAACTTGAGGCCATTTCCTCTCATCCTGCCCCTTGTTACCTAGAAGAAGAGACTTGATTCCCTTTCTGGCACATACAACATTCAGGCCATAAATGTAGTGCCAGGAAATCGAAATATTGCACATATTTTGGAATTCTTTTGGCCAGGAGTGGTATCTTCTTAGCTCTAGAGCAGAATCCCCTGCACGATGAGCAGGGCAGGCAGTCTGGGTATGGTGCTGGCCACACCAGGCAGTAATTATAATTTATCCCACATTGCACGCGGGGCAGGAGCAGCTAATGAAGAGCTGCCTAAGTAAATACTCATTTGTGTGGCTCCAGTTAAACCTTTGGAAGCGTTTCCAGCGGAGCACGAGGCGCTAATGGATCTCATTACTACAAACTGCCGGGCAGAGCCAGGTGCACAGGGAGGCTTTGCCATCAGCCCTGGGCAGCCTCAAACCCTGCAGCTCTACCTTGGCCTGGCCAGGATCGATCCTTCCTCACACCCCCGAGGAGGGGTTCCCTGACACACACACACATCCCTCCCTCCTCTGCCTGTCAGCCTCAATATTTGCAGCCTCCAGTGTTCCTCTCATCCTTTCCAACCTCATTTTTACCATCGTACTCCCTCCAGGATTAGTTCTTTAATTATATTTTTAACTCTTCTTTATTTTTATTTAATTCTTTCACTTTATTTCTTTCTTTTTCTTTCTGACCAGCCTGGTCTAGTGGAAGGTGTCCCATGGTAATGATTTTAAAATCTTTCCCAACCCAAACCATTCTATGATTCCATTATGTCTATTTTAATTTTTTTTCTCCCCCTCCTTCTCCATTTCTGCTTAACCATACCAGAGAATCAGAAAAAAAAATCCAGAATAATAGAGATCATTCTTTGTCCAGTTCTGGCTCTTTTCCTAGAGATAATGCAGAAAAAATCAAGCCAAATAAGATCAGCCTGTGAGGTTTCTATCACCTTTCTTTCCCCCCTCTTCTTCACCTTATTAATATTGCAGCTGTCTCACTCTATAATCTCATGCATTAGCTTCACCCAGGCACACAGCTCTGTGTTGATTCGTTTATTTTAATCAAAGTTTCGTCTCCTGATATTTTTCCCTGTCCAGGCTGGAACAGAGAAAATGAAATTTCAATAGAAAACACACACACAAATCATTAATATTTGACCTCTGAAAAGAACTCATTTATTAAACATTTTTTTTTTTTTCATCCCTTCAGGGTATTGGGAGACATAGTTTCTTCGTGTGTTACTTTGACAGTAATACTGGAGCTTTCCCTTGGGCTTCTCTAAGTGATCTCAAGTGTGCACTAATAGTCCTTTGCCTTTGGCTTTTATGAGTATAACACACACTTAGTCACAGGATCCCCTTTGGGTCATGTGGGTTGGTTTTCTTTTTTTTAAATATGGGGATTTTGTCTTTTTGGGTTTTTTTTTTTTTTTTGTTTTTTTTTTTTAAATTTTTTGTTGTTGTTTTTTTTTGTTTTGTTTTTTGGTTAGTTTTTTTGGTTTTGGTTTGGTTTTTTTTTTTTTAGATTTAGGGGTTTAAAATTTTTTGGAGTTTTTTGGGGTTTTGCTCTTGATTTGATTTTAGCTTTTTTTTTTGACAATTTACAAGGAGGGGGTTTTCTGTGTTTCAGTGAGAAATATAGGAGCCTTCTGCTGCAGCTTTGGGGTTTTAGCAGATGGAGAATATTAAACCTTTATATATATATACATATATATATATTAATATATTTATATATATTCGTCTATTTTTTTTTCATATATATATGTATTTGAGTATATAAAAGGATTGATTGCCACTGAGCAAGATGCTAGGTGCTGGTTGTTGGTTTTCCTCATCCTGAAGCTTGTTCTCCTCCTGATAGTAAATGGCTCCAGAAAGATGTTGACTAACTGATCATCCACTCATCTCATTCTGGGTGCCAGATGCCCTTAGACCCTTAGAGACAAATTAGAGATTGAAGGGCCTGGAAGAACATGTTAAAGAAAATTAAAAATCGAATCAAAACAACATAAAAAATCCAGAACCAGAATTTCAATTGCTTTACTGAGCACTAAATCCTGGTTGGGGGTGTTTCAGCAAGTTGTTTGTCAGAGTTCAACAGGAGAAACCTTCTCCACACTGAGGTGGAAAATGAGTGTTTCTGGTGAAGGAGGACATAGGATCATGTTTGGACATGGTGTCAGTGGGATCACATGGTAGAATTGAAGAGTTTGTGCATCAGTGGAAATTTAAATATGTTAGAAATGGCAGTTTCCACAGTTTGAAGGTGAAGCACTGACTGTGGAGCAGTCCTTGGTGTTCACAGCAGCACGGGATGTGGGACATTGTCACTCCTCAGGTGTCAGATGATGTAAATAGAGTGGGCAAAGATCTGGGACTGTGGGGGAGGGCTGGTTGGTGTGGTCATAGACTCATGGGCATCATAGGGGATTAGAATATGCTCAGTTGGAATGGACCCACAAAAATGAACCAAGTCCAGCTCCTGGCCCTGCACAGAACAACCCCAAGAGTCCCACCATGTTCTGAGAGCATTGTCCGAACATTTCTTGAGCTCTGTCAGGCCTGGTGCTGTGACCACTTCCCTGGGAGCCTGTTCCAGTGCCCAACCATCCTCTGGGTGAAGAACCTTTCCTTAACATCCAATCTAAACCTCCCCTGGCACAATTTCAGGCCATTCCTTCAGGTCTTGTCACTGGTCACCAGAGAGAAGAAATCTGTGCCTGCCCCTGCTCTTCCTCTGACAAAAAAGTTGCAGACCCCACTGAGGTCTCTCCTCATTCTCCCTCTTCTCCAGGCTGAACAAACCAAGTGACCTCAGCTGCTCCTCATACATCCCCTCCAAACCCTTCATCATATTAACAGTCCTCTTTTGGACAGTCTCTAATAACTTTATATTCTTCTGATTTAGTGGTGCCCAAAAATGTGCCCAGTGCTCAAGGTGAGGCTGCCCCGGTGCAGAGCAGAGAGAGACAATCTGGTTTATCCTGGTATGGGTTCATATCCTCTCCTCTGTTCCTCCCAAAAGCTCTTTGCTTTTATTGTGTGGAGTTCCTGAACAAGCTGTAGGCAGAGCAGACCCAGGGAATCTGCATTTACCCCTGCAAGTGGGCAACTTCTCACCTTGTGCCACTTTCCAGATAAAACCCCAAACTCAGCCCAGTTCTGCAAGACCAACACTCTGCTTGCACTGCCTGGGTCATGAGGCAATTCCTGGGAGCTGGAATCAGAGTTTTCCCCATTCCAGAGCTGCCCCAGCCACCCACATATCCTGTCCTTAAGGGGAACAAATCTGTGTGCAGCACTGAGCCCCTGAAGCAGCAATTAGCAACAATTCCTGAGTTTTCTTGGTTAAACTCTCATTGTATCTCACCAGCCCACTCCTTCCCTCCACCCCATCCAGTTCCTTCTCGAGATCTATTAATATCCTGTGATTTACCTACACACAAAGAATGTTACTTTCTGATTCCCACCGGGCATGGAACAGATGTCTCTTTTCAAGGGATTTATCAGCAATTACAAATAATGCAGTGTAAATAAGTTTTCCAAGACCTTCAATTATGCTCATTAGCTTGATGCTAATGAGAGATGGGATCAAATATAAAATCCAGCAGCCTATAAATCTGGGGATGAAGAAGCTTGCTTAGGTCCACAGCTTTAACAACTGAATGTGATGCCAGCACAACAAGGCACTGAAGATATTTGAGGCAAAGCTCCTCAGGATTTTACTGGGAGCTTTGCATGAACCAGGATCGTGACTGAAACTCTCATATTTTTACCCTGGACATTACATAACTTTGTCTTGCTTGCACCTTTAAAGGGGCTGCTATTTTAGACCCTCAGGGGAGTAAAGCCTTCAAGGAAAACCCTTTTTCAAGGGAAATCAGAGGGTAATACAAATGTTCAGGTTCTGCTTCTGAGGAGAGAGGAGATTTTTAGCTGTTAAGAACTCAGGTATTTTTAGCTGCACATGCATGAAGTGCATTTGATTTGCTGGGGACTGCAAATCAAATTTCTCATTAGCGTCCTCCTGGTTAGAGTTTTGGGGAAAAAGCCACAACAAACCAACAAAACCACAAAATCACAATAAAGCAGAAGCCAACAGACTTGTCTGGTTTTTTGGTGGTTTTTTTTTTGTTTGTTTTTTGGGGTTTTTTTGTAGCACTGCTTTGATTTATCAGGACCATTTTTACAAGCTGATCCTTGCAATGTCATTTCTACTTCACAGGAAAATCTCAAAATCATGTCATTTATACCCACATTCATGGTATCTTCTACCATGGATGGTTTTTTGCTGTAAAGATTAGAAATAGAGCCACAGAGCAGTTTCCTCCATGTCTGGATTTTAGTTAAGAAAAAGGGAGAAGAGGGGAATGATGGGCAGAGAAATGTGTCAGCCTTCACAGTTTCATATCCTCAAGGAGCACATGTCCACTGGTCCA
>JANCRA010000193.1:174040-232227 GCA_024362935.1 Setophaga petechia | reverse complement strand
ATAGGATTTCACACCAAAATGCAAAGCACAGCAGATCCTCATTCATGTTGCTTTCTACTTTTTTCAGCAGGGCTAAAATTCGAAGGGAATCATCTGACCTTATCACCAATGCTGTGTTTTCAGTAGAACTCCCAGGTACTGAAAGCAAAGCCCCCCTAGCACCGAGAGTCTCTCTCAATTTACTTAACCTTCCACAGTCCTCCAGGAGCTTGTGCTCCACCAAGAGCATTCTTAAGGTACAAAAGTTTGTTTTCTAGTTCACTGAACACACAGAGAGCCATGTGTTGGCATTATCTGCCCTGTATCTTCAGTGAGCCATAAGTGGAGAGGTTTGTTAAATTCACTTCCAAAAGTCAGGGAAGCAAATAAGCAGAAAGGTAAAACATTCCTGACAGGACTAAGTTCAATATTACAAAATAGAGAGGGGAAAAAAAAAATCAGAGAAAATGAATGCATGGTGGGATTTAAAACTAGAATGTAATCAATTAGTTTCTCCAATACTTGTATATTCTTTATGAAGAGTTTAGTTATGGTGAGATTGTTAATTTTTTAAATGATTAATATAGGATTATATTAGAACAGACAGATTTCTCATTACAAATTTCTTGGTTTATCTCATCCATGCAAACTACAGTGCCGAATCTTGGAATGTTTAAGTTTTGTTCTTCCTGAAGGAAAGGGGGAGTTTTATATTCTTCTAGAAAAACATGCAATATTTGCTTGAAAGTGCACTTGGATACTTGGACTACAATTTGGAAACTGGAATTCTGTTTTCCATTGTTGAAAGATGTCACTTATGTCCAGTGAATCTTGGGAAAAATTCTTTACTTTTGTGTTCTTCAAATATTTTCTGTGCAAATTGAAGATGCAATTCATCTGATTCACTCTGTTTGCTCTTTAATTAAACTGTAATTTCTTTGGGGGAGGTGTGACAGGATGACACTTTGTTAAGAAAACAAAAAGTATGTAAATTCATGTTAGACTTAGTTAGCATACAAAGCTAAAATCAAACAAAATCAGAGTGGTTTTCCTCTTCTTTTTTGACAGCAGAATAACATAAGTGATGGAATTGTAATTGCTGTTTGGTTCAGTCCAATTAGGCCTCAAAAATCTTATGGTAAATTATGATCTGAGCTAAGACAAAATGGAAGAATTTTTGGCAACCAAAATTCAGCCCAGCCTCTTTAACAAATGATGGTCCACAGGTTAACTGCCTCCTGAGAGTCCATGGCTAGGCTATGCAGGAAAACTCCATGAATTTCCACTTCCCACATAGTCACCGAGTCATTTAAATGTCAGGATTTCCCCCTCAACATTGATGTGTTGAGACCTGAGGAAGCAAAAGGTAAAAGCATTGTTATCATCATTATCATGTTGTAACCCAAATGCAAAAAAGGCCTGAACACCATCTGGGTGATGCCAAAGCTTTGTCTTTAGGGGCAGACATTTTCCTGAGCTTGGTTTGGGATTTGGGAGTCACTGTTTTTAATGCAGGCAGTCTCAGGTAATTTTAGCAACCTTTCTAATGAAATATCTGCATCTTAAATTGTGCTGCTTTGCAGAAGTAGTTGAGAAAATTTGGGTAAGAGAAGTAGCCCTTTCTCTGGTGCAGGAGAACTCACTCACCTTTGGCCTGGTCAAAGGAGAAAATTCAGGGACAAAGAGGAGAATCCATAAGGCAGTCTTAACCTCAACATGGAAAGCAGCGGGGAAAACATTCCTGTGGATCTGTCCATTTCTCACTGGCCCATACTGGTGTAGGTTCCCATCTCCATGATCTGGTCTATTTCCTATGTAGAATTACAGGATTGTTTAGGTTGGAAAAGATCCTGAAGATCCTTGAATGTGACGGTGGTCACAGGGGTTTGCAGGTGAAGAGAGAGATGAGAATGTTGACTCCATGATCAGAAAGCTTGATTTATTATTTCATTATATATATATTACATTACAACTATACTAAAAAGAAATAGAAAGGAAAAGGTTCCTCAGAAGGCTAGCTAAGCTAAGAACAGAAAAGAATGATAATGAAGGAACTCTCTCAGACTCTGTCCGAGATAGCTCAGTCCTTGATTGGCCATTAATTGTAAACATCCAAGAGGGGCCAATCACAGTTGGACCTGTTGCATTCCACAGCAACAGATAACCATTGTTTACATTTGTTAGTGAAACTTCTCAGCTCCAGCAGGAAAAATCCTAAGAAAGGATTTTTCACAAGAGATGTCTGCAGCACTTGAGTCCAACCAGCCCTGCCAGGTCCACCACTAACCTGCATTCCCAGGTGCCACATCCATGCATCTTTTAAACCCCTCCAGGGCTGGGGACTCCACCACTTCCCTGAGCAGCCTGTGGCAAGGCTTGACAACCCCTTTTGTGAAGGAATTATTCCTTATACCCAATCTAAATTTCTCCTGGTACAACTTGAAATAATTTCTGTCTCATTGCCTGTTATTTGGGAGAAGAGCCTGACCCCCACCTGGCTACAGCCTCCTGTCAGGGAGTTGTAGAGAGTGAGAAGGTCCCTCCTGAGCCTCCTTTTCTCCAGGCTGAGCCCCTCCAGCTCTCTCAGCCCCTCCTGGTGCTCCAGACCCTTCCGCAGCTCCATTCCCTTCCCTGGACATGCTCCAGCCCCTCAAAGTCTTTTTTATCGTGAGGGCCCAAATCTGTCTCCAGGTTTCAGGGTGTGCCCTCACTCACCAGTGCCCAGCACAAAGAGACAATCCCTGCCCTGGTCCTGCTGGCCACACTATTGCTGATCCAAGCCATCATATCCATTTGAAGAATTACCTCACTTTCCATGCACTTTAATGTCTTAAAAACTGGCCAAATTCCTCAGTGATCTATGTGTTTAAGCTGCCTGCATTAGGAGGAAAAAAAAAAAAAGAAGGAAGGAATAAATGTAATAACCATTGAGTGGATTATTTTCAGCCTCTAATATGGCATTGATTTAAGCCTCACAATGAAAATATAAGTGAAGAAACACAAATGAATTTGCTTACATAAAATCCTCTTATTAAAAGCGATAAGCGAGGCTTGGAGAGAAACATTTCTGCAATTCCTCTTCTTTGATCACTTCTTGCCTGGCTGGGCAGGACGTCTTGGAAGTGCCTGCCAGAGCCTCAGCAGCCTGGCAGTGGGGAATGGCAGGAAAAGGGTGGGAATGCTGTGGGAGGCAGGTCCACAAGTCCACCCCAGGTCTGAGCCCTGCCTGGCACACAGCAGAGCGTGGAAAAGGCATCCCCAGAGCCTGGTTCATTTTCTGTCCTGGCATTGGGACTTCCAACAGATGGGAGATGGAGATTTCTCTTCCTCTTTGCTTTCCCACACACCAATCTGACCTCTGGCACTCTGATGATTTCACCTGTTCCATGGCAACCACTTCAGCTCCAATCCTCCATTAAAGGACTGATGGTGTTGAGAACCAGAGGATGCAGTCTCAAGCTGCACCAAGGGAAATTCAGGTTGGATATTAGGAAAAAGTTTTTTATGGAAAGAGTGATTAAGTTCTGGAATGGCCTGCCTGGGGAGGGGTTGGAGTCACCATCCTTAAATGTGTTTAAAAACAGACTGGATGTGGCACTGGGTGTCATGGTTTAGTTGAGGTGTTGGGTTTGGGTTGGACTCAATGTTCTTTAAGGTCTTTTCCAACCCAGTCATTCTCTGTGTGTGAATTTGTACCATGCCTGGTACTCCTGGCCCCTTTTTAAGTACTGCCATAAACAAGATTAACAGAATTTATTAGAAGTGCACATTATATTATGTGTTTTACAAGGCTTCTACACATCCATGATCTTTAAAACGTGGATTCCAATTCTACCTATGCCAAAACAACATGAGAATTGTTACACTGCAACACACAAAAAAAAAAAAAAATTCAAAACCACTTT
Organism: Setophaga petechia; assembly: GCA_024362935.1. Taxonomy (NCBI): domain Eukaryota; kingdom Metazoa; phylum Chordata; class Aves; order Passeriformes; family Parulidae; genus Setophaga; species Setophaga petechia. Next base: position 228,343 of record JANCRA010000193.1, on the reverse strand, counting down.
ATTATCTGCAGATGGAGTCACAAGAAATTTTCTTTATTTGGCTAAAACTGTTTTCACTATAATTTCCCCCTCATCTCTCTTTCAGGGATCATATTCAGATTCTCTGTGCAAGGATTACAGCCCTTGCTAAGGGTGTGCAGGCAATGCATGAAGTGGAAACCAGGAGCTTTTAATTCCTGGGCTGTTCCATATTGGAATTACTAGACTAGACACTAGAAACTATAGGTCAAAACCATGTAGGGATGTGTTATCTCTATTTTTCTGTGTAATCTGTTTTTAGAGGCCAACACCCATTTGCTAAATCAGCCACAAAAATATTTATTTTATGATAACATTCAAGAGTTTTTAGATAAGGAAATTAAGCTGATGGTATGCATGTAAAAATTCAGTGAGCTCTTTGATATATTATCATTTGGAAAGTGAATACTTAATTTGTAAAAGCTGGAGATTACAGGAAACACTTAGAAGTGGATAAAGCACTGGTTTAAGGGGAGATGCTGAGATATGATCAGTAGCTGCTGGATTTGAATTTGCAGTGCAAACTGGGGCTGATCTTGTTCAGGATTTTCACATTATCCTAGCCTGGTGCTCAGTCAGGAGGTATTGGGAGTTAAGGGAAGAAAAGGATATCACAGAGAATACTTCTACCCCTGCTAGTGAAGCTGCAAATGCATTTCCTAACAGAAAGTGCCAGGTTATTCACTTAGGGACTAATAATTTTCAGTGTAAAGTGGTATCATATCAGTTGAAACTAAGAAAGAAAAGAGCTTGTGCATTCCAGGGTGGGAATAAATTATTAATGTACAGGTTCCTGAAAAGACATATGTGGCCATAAGATGTGTAAGACGAGATGTTTCTGGTGCTAAGAGGGGCTATTGCCACTGTACCAGGCACTGTGGGGACTACAATGGGAGGATTGGGGGTCATTCTGAGCAAAAAACCTGAGTTCAGGCAAGAGCAGAGGGGACATGATGGGGAGAGGGGGGTGTTACCTGAATAAAGTCATTTTTACCTGCTGCAATCTGCAGCTCAGCACTGAAATGTGCTGGCTTGCTCAGATATTGCAAACACTGGCAGAGCATGGACAAACTCCCAGCATGGAAATTCAGCTGTTTACCTCCCAGACACCAAACCCAGAGCTCCTGCACCTGACACTTCAGGGAGGTCACTCAGAGCTGAGTTTGTCACTTTATGATATGACAGGAGAGCTAATGAAGGGCTGAGGGGAGCTGTTTATCCCTCAGATCACTAATACTGGAAAAACAAACACACCATACCCATGAGTAAATTCATGCTAAATTTGGATTGAGACTTCCCAGGCAAGACAATCTGGCTCAGGTTCAGGTGTATTCTGATCAGTTGCAGGGGTCAGAGCGCCAATACAGATGCCTGATTCAGTATATGCTCCAAAAAAAAAAAAAAAAAAAAAAAAATCAGAGTCATGAGCACATTTCAAGAAAAGTTTTGCAGCCTCCCCTCTGCAGTTCTTAATTCAGGACTCTACACTGCTCCTCTGCTCCTCATAGCACAGAATCATAGAATCATTAAGGTTGGAAAAAGCCTCCAAGATCATAAAGCCCAACCTTTAACTTAGTTTTAGTGGTACCTGGGACCTGTTGTGGAACTATTTCTTACCACTTTAATTTTTTTATGTTACTTTAAAGCAATAATGTTGCATAATTTTAAGTGCAGTGAAATAGCCAAGTATGATTACATGGCACAGTTCTTTTCAAGAGGAGGAGATTATACCTAAAAAATTAGGAAAGCATCTTCTTCTTCTTCATATTTTAGTTTTAACTGTTCACAGCTCCTGAGAATTGTGAATCTGTTCTGCCACCAGCTGTTCTTGAACCAGCCTTGAGAAAACACAGCTCACATCCACGAGCTTTGGATTATGTTTGGTTTGTTTTCTTTGCCTCATCCAAACCCAGCACTTCTAGTAAAGCAATCAGACACTTTTTTTTTTTTTCTTTGCATAATTTGTTCCTTTGAAAATTCATCTTACTTTCCTGGCTGTCATATTTGTTTTGTTTTTGTTTAGGATGCTTCTCTCTGTGCTTTCCCAGCTCCCTTGTACTCAGATTTTTTTTTCAGATTTCAGTGCATCTCACCTGTGCATTGGATTCCATGGGTACTACTTCAAAGAAGGCCATTTATTTTATTTAATGATGCAATTAAAAAGGGATGGTGTTTATTACATTAGTGCACACATCCATGTCAGACTTGTCTCCAGGAGAATTGGGATCATTTGTCTCATTTGGGACCAGTAACTTCACACCTCAATTATTCTGTGCTGTTGCATAAGTAACATTGCCAGGATCTCTATTACATGGGGACACCAGGTGACTTAAGGAAATTTAATACCCTGGCATTTTCAGCTGCACAGCACTTGGTCCTGTTATTAATCAAAGCTCCAGAGCCTTATTCATCTCCTGATTAAAGATTTCAGCAGAAGGGAATCACACAAGCTTTAAGTACAGTATTTTTAATTAGGGACCAGTTCAGGGTATCACTATGCATTGCTTCCTTAGTAGGTGTAATTAAAGAGCTGATCTGTAACGAGCCCACTTGGAAAAAATACCTGTCTTTAAACACTGGCAGCCTGCTTTGAAAAAGAAAAAAAAACCTGACCAAAAGGAATGGGATAATAAATCTATCTCTCAGAAATACAGATGGGAAATTTCCTGTGGTTATTGTGACCACCTTAAATATCTTCAAGGAAGGCAGGTCCAGACACAGGACACAGTATGCAAAGCACACTCAGCCTTCACACATGCTAGAAGAAAGTGGAGAGTCACTTCAGTTTAAAAACCAGTTTATGAATTGTCTGTAAAAAGCATCAGGATTTGCTGTAACTAATTTACACCATCCAAATATGATTTGCCTGCTTTAAACTAAGTCATCTGGGCTCCTAGTGGGAAAAGAAAGACTCCTTCAATAAGGAATTCATCCTACCCCCTCAGTGATAAGTGTTTGAGATTGGTTATCACTGCAGACTGTGATGCAGCACACAGGCTTTAGAAACTCAGGAAAGAAATTTGTTCCACCTTCCTTCAGAAGCCCCTCTGGCTTGAATATATTAATAATTTCTGCTGCAGTGGCTGCTGCAGCTTTCTTTGGGCTGAAGCTTCCCTCAGATTTCCACTCTCTCTTCACAAGCTCCTTCTACTGTAAAAAAAACCAAAAACCTCTTCAAGATGAACCACGTTGGGTTTGTAAAGCTTCCATGGTCATAGGACACAACTGCAAACAAAAGGTGTGTGATACAGGACTGAAATGGGAAATTTCCCCAAAGGGATGTGGATTTCAGCTAACAGATTTAAAAATTAAAAACTCATTATTGTGGGAAGCACATGCACCAAACCCAAAATAATGCTATTTTGCTAATTTATCTACTGTTCCTCACCAGAGATTCATTTCCCATAATCTGTTTGGAGCTGGCCTTGAGTTCTAGGAACCATCAGGGAGTTTTGAGTCTTTCCCAATTTTTAGTCCAAAGGTTCTCCAGTGCTAGAGGGAATACAGATTTAATCTAATCTTGCAGTCAGGTTGGAGCAGCTGAAAAAGCCTCCACACCTCAACTTCCAATTAACACCTTTCAGATGAGGTGCTATGAATGAACACTCAGTGTTCCCAGGCTGTTCCAGCAGGAAGAGAAGTAGGGACATCATCTTGGCTGAGGGGGCTCCAAGTGGGACCCAAGCAACAATAAACTCCCATTTTTTTAATGAAAAGAAGGTTTCTAACCTCAGATGTAACTGCATTTAGTGGATGCTCACGGGGTAGCTGAGATGTCTGAAGGTGCTGGCTCATGGAGAATGGTGGAGAATGCCAGACTGGCTCTGTTGGATACACCCTAGGTGTGAATCCACACCATGGAAAAGCTTATCTGGGAATTCACCACTGCCTTTGTTACAGTTGTTATTTGTAGTCAGTCACTAATACATCCATGAGCTTCAAAAAAATGATTTTTTTTCTTTTTTAAATTAAAAAGCTCATGAGGCTCTGAAATTTGTGATTTGAATGGCTAATAATGAATTTAAAATGCTGCATCAGTGCAATGTAATGTACTGGTTGTCTAAAGACATTGATCAGGTTAAAATCTGCTCAAGTTGGCTGGAGTAGTCTGCCGTGACAGATTGTAGGTCAGCCAGGGGTTGTATTAAGTTTCTATTAATTTTCTGTAAAAGCAAATATCACATGAAGATACAGCCTGAACTCTGTTTTACTGAATAATTTAACAGAAACATGATGTCCCATTCAAATTTGATCATTGGCTGGTGATTTCACAGAATCACAGAATAATTAAGGTTGGAAAAGGCTTTTAAGATCTTTAATCCAAGTACCAACCCAGCACCACCACCATGTCCTCAAGTGCCACATCCACACATTTCTTGAACACTTCCAGGGATGGTGATTCCACTGTGTTTTAATTCAGATTTAATCTTTAGGGCTGCAGGATCACAGTCTGATTTTCTGTCCTCATCAATGGCAAGAGGGGATGTTGGAGGCTAAAGGGCACATTGAGTGTTACTGCAGACATGGAAGGCACAGTCACAGGCACAAATCAGCTTTATTTCCTTGAGAAAATTGTCCCTAGTGGTGTGGAAAATAATAATTTAATTTATTGCCCCTTTTTTTTCAATTATAAAAAGGTATATAATTAAAATGAAGTAAATTTTTAAACAAAATCCAATGGCACATTAAGGGAAAAACATTATTTACCTCGCTAGGAAGAGTGCCTTCAATGGCAATCATTCCTTTTCAATTAACCAAAATTACCTCAGGGAATTAGTATGACAGCTGCAGGAAATAAAATGAGAATGAGAACGTACTGAGAGAGTGCAGCAGGAGATCAGGACCTGCCTTAAGTTTGGTTGGTTTGGGTAGGGTTTCTGCATAGAACATGCATGACCATGTTTTGAAAAAGTTTACTTTCTTCATAATTTCACTGGGGAAGAACAGCAGGGACAGATGTGTGATGATCCATCCCTGACACCACTTTGCCTAGCTCAGGCATTTTCTTAACCATGCTAACCATGTGCTTAATACTCTTTGATGGAAATATACTTAATTTTTTTCCATTATTTTCCCACTCCATCTTACTCCATCTTGCTCTAGTGGAAGGTGTCACTGCCCTTGGCAAGAGGGTTAGAAGTAGATTGCCTTTTAAAATCCTTTCTATTCCAAACTGCTGTATGATTCTATGCTTTTGCTCCTATTTTGCAACCATGAAGACATTTAGCATCTACTCTCTTGTGTAGGAATAATTTCCACAGTCTGGATTATTATGACAGGGAAAAAATAAAATCCTTCATTGCATTTCGGAGTAACCATATGATATTTTCATGTGAAGGTCTGGTTTACTTATATAAATTATCTGAGTGGGGCAAAAATAAACCACAAAAAAAATTATTCCCCAAAATTCCATCAACACCAGCAGGTTAAAAGATTAAAGGAGGGGATTCTGCCCCTCTGCTCCACTCAGGTGAGATCCCACCTGCAGAGCTGGCCCAGCCCTGGGGCCCAGCACTGGAAGGATGCAGATATCTTGGAAGAGTCCAGAGGAGGCACCAAAAGGATCAGAGGATGGAGCAGCCCCACTGCAAGGAAAAGCTGAGAGAATTTGGGTTGTTCAGCCTGGAAAAGAGAAGGATTTGGGATGATTTAATTGCAGCCTTTCAGTACCTGAAGGAGGAGGCAAGATAGATGGAGAGGGACTATTTACAAAGGCTTGGAGTGACAGGACAAGGGGAAATGGCTTCAAACTGGCAGAGAGTGAGTTTAGGTTAGATTTTAAAACAAAAACTCTTTACTTTGAGGGTGGTGAGGCACTGGCACTGGTTGCCCAGAGAAGCTGTGGCTGCTCCATCCCTGAAAGTGTCCAAGCCAGGTTGGATGGAGACCTCAGCAGCCTGGGACAGTGGAAGGTGTCCCTGCCCATGGCAGGGGTTAGAATGGGATGATCTTTATGACCTTTCACAACCTAAACCATTTTATGATTCTGTGATTACCACCACCCCCAATTTATCTAAAAAAAATATAGAAAAAGGCTGATTCTCACACTTATTGTCAGGGTATAAAAGGTATTGGGGTAAATGAGCCTGCACCCCTCCTTGTGAAGTTGAGGCATCAGAAGAGAAATAAATAAGGGCTGAATATGATGGAGTTTCTGTCTGTGAACCATCAGTAAGGTTGTTCCCTTAAGACCTGGAGTTTCCCATGCCTACTCAAAGGTTCATGCCCAAATTTTTCTCTTTTTATCCTTGGATAACATGGCCAAGTCCAATATCCCAGTGCAGAAATGGGAGCAAGGCCGTGGGTGCTTCCTCATGATAAAATGCAGGAGGAAATATCAGCACAAAGGGAGAGGGAGAAAGAAATAAGTGATCCTGGGGACAACAAAGAGGTGAAATGTAATATCCCACGTCATGCATTTGGGGATGAATATTAAAGAAAATGATCCTACTATCATGTAATTTAGCCCATATTATCAGAGACAGCAAGAGGGATATGAGCCAAGGATTAGGATGCTGAAGAGCTGAACTCCAATCTTGGCTCTGCAAATGGTTTGATGTATGCCCTTAGGCAAATTCTCTACCTTCTCTCTTACAGCTTCTCTTTCTGCATTAACAGGATAATAATATTTAGATGAGCTTTGCAAGGACTAATTAGTTAATGATTATAAAGTGCCTGAATATGTAAAGTGCAATGCAAGTGCAAGGGATTATTATCATCTTCCAAATAATGAAGAATGTTTATTAGTTAGTTATTGTGATTATTTCTTTTAAACCTCTTTATTGCTAAGTGCCTAAGAGGCTGTCAGCCATAAAGTGAGTTTTACAAAGGGATTTAAAAGGGAGGGCTGAGGAATGGTTTGGAGGCACAGATGTAGTTTTAACAGGGAGTTTTAACACTGTTATCATGCCAGTTCCTACCTTAATATGACAGCTGGTAGCCCAGATTGGAGAGCAGAGAAGAGCAGCATCTGCAGCCTCTGGATGGTGTTTTTCTTGCCACGTGGGTTCTGTGACCTTGCACTGGCTGCTTTTTGGGTACCACTGCTTTTTAACTGTGCACTGCTCTTCTCACAGCTCTCTAAAGTCAATTAAAGGGTTCTCTGGGACACTGTAATGAGAGGAAAGAGGAGTGGCAAAGCAAAAGAGACTATGGGTCAGGACTATGGAGTCCATGTCTGCCTGGGAGCTGGGTAGGAATGCACTGAGAGAATCACAGAATAATTCCAGTTGTGGCATCTCTGGAGAAAGCATCATCCAGGCCTCTTCTCAAAGAAGGGTCACAGAATAATTATATATATATATATATATATATATATATATATCTATATATATATATAATATTATCATAAATAATAAAGAATATTAAATAATGATAAATAATAGTAAATAATAAGAATCACAGAATCATTCCATTTATATAATGCCAATAATGGCATCTCTGTAGAAAGCATCATCCAGGCCTCTTCTCAAAGTAGGGTCAGCCAGAGCAGATTTTTTAGGGCTGAGGTTTGAATATCTCCAGGGATGGAGACTCCTCTACCTCTCTAGGCAAGCTGTTCCCATGTTTGATCACCTTCACAAAACAAGAATGTTAAATCCTGTGTTTAAAGGAAATTTATTCTATTTTAATTTAAGAGTCCCATTGCCTCTTCTTCTCTCACCTGACACCCTTCAGGGCTTCCCTTCAGGTACTAATAAACATGGATAAAATACACCTGAGACTTTTTTAGGTTGAAAAATCCCAGCTCTCAGCCCATGCTGATGTGTGGGACTATTCCTCCCCAGATATAGGACTACAGACTTGGGACACACAAATCCAGAATTGTGAATTAAAGGGTTCATTTTCTTCACTTTCCACATTGTTTAGCTCTTGGTTTGGGTTTGGTGGTGATTTTTTCCAGGGGAGTGCAGAAGATTGGTTGATGATTCAGGCTGAAAGGGACCTCAACAGCACTGAAGTTCAAACTCTAGCTCCAAACCTGCTGCCTCTGCCCCCTGAGTCCTGCCTTTGTGCATTGGAGCCTGTCAGGAATTTTCTTCATAGCCAAACTCATGTTCTGATCAGTCTGATTGTATTTTAAGTCTTGGGATGCCCCATTCCCACCACTCTTGTGCTTAGAGGATGCTGTCTTTAAAACTCTGATAAATTTTCTGAACTCCATTCATTCCTCTTCAGAATAGCCTCACATGGGAGTCACTGACTGGTTCCCTCAGGAAATCAAAATATGTTTTCTTACAGATTGGGGTTTGCACTGGGTTCCTCTTTCTCTTTATCCTTTCAGGATCTTGAGCTACACTGATTGGGGCTCACTACAGCCAAGACTTCCTGTGATTATCACCTGTTTGCTTCATCCAGCTAAAGGGAGATTACAACATGAAATTATTAACAATAAATAGTTAGACCTCCAACTTGGCAGCAATTGGTTTAACTTGCGAATTTTGCAACTTTTAAAAATATGGACAACTTTTTACTCATAACCCACCTGCACCACACCTGGAGCTAAAATTGGGCTAAAAGCTGCCCATTGAGCTGGCTGGACAGTGGACACTTTGAATCTGAAAACCTGCTTCCAGAGTGTTTAGGAAAAAGCCAATTTATGGAGGTTTTCTTTACTGGGTCCTTTAGCAGGAGTGACAGTCTCAGTTCCACACAGCATCACAGTGAGGAGGTTTATTCTCACCCAGCCCAGGATCTGTGCAGCTCTTTCTGCTTGGTGTAGACGTGTTCTACATTTTCCCTAGCATCCTAATCCTCCTTGAGCACTTTGCTATCAAAGCCCCTAAAAGTATGTTAATGCTTAACCTGTAAAAGCTCTGCTAATCTTTCTCCTGCCCTCCCACTATCCCAAACAGAAAACTGCTGACAAGTCTCAGGATGAGATAAACTGGCTCATGAGGGTGAGGAGATGGAAAGAGACTTTAAGCTGACAGGCTTGATCTCCTCCTGCCACCCTTTTCCCTCAGAGCTCCAGCACAAACTGCACGTGGAACAACTTGCACATGACAGCATCCCTCCCCATGAGCTTCTTAGGGAAGGAACTGGATTTATTCCCATTTCCCTGAACTTCTCTTCTGTGCAGTGCAGCCCATCCCTGTGCTCTCACTGTCAGATGGTGACAGGGTGATCTACAGGCAGCTTCTGAGGGGGAAACTAAGCTTATAAGTGCCTTAAAATTTCACATGGAGATGGGTTTTCCATTGTAATAAGAGCTGACGGTACCTTTTTGTAATCAAAATGCAAACTCCCTTCCCCTGCTCGGTGCTCAGGAGCACAATTGAGAGTGACAGAATTCATTACACAACAGAGACAGATGGAGTACTTTAAAAAGAACCATACATCAAGAGCGGAGGTCTGTGAGTGTGTAGATAGTGGGCAAAAAAGCTTAAAAACTTCAATCCCCTCCATACTGCTGAAAATTACCAATCTTCTTATCTTGGCAAAACCTTATTATGCAAATAGTTGTCAAGTGGAACACTCAAATTGGCAAAATTGCTTTATTGTGGTACTTTTTACACTCCTTCCAAGAGAAGTCTGTTTTGCTGGTGTGATAAGTAAATGATTGATTACCCATGCTGGTCTGGAATAGCAGAGTGGAAAATGATGTAGTAACACCGTCAGTGGCACAAACTCCATTTAAAAAGGGAACACTACCAGTTTTGAAAGGAGTGCACCACTTGAAAATTGCCAAGTCAGTACCTCTTCCTTCTCCTACTTAAACTTAAAAAAAGTGAGTAAACAGGTTTTTTTTTTTCAGACACCAAATGATTGAACCCTTTTTCTTGAACCACTGTGAACTTGGGTTGGTTTTAAACAAAATATAGAACTTGCCAGCAGTTCTTCCCTTCCCGAAATAGTAGAGATTTTAGGTTTTTTCCTGCCTCTGAACAGTTTTTCTCTGTGTACAGCATGGGATACTTCAGTCTCACAGTTGTGGATTCAGCTGTGATGAATTGTGTTCATTACTTTGACATAAAGAGAATTATTTCATTGGATTTTTCTTGAGAAAGCAAGAACTGGAAATGGCTAATGGAGCAGAACTGCAAACTCCCTCTCTCCAGATGTGTTCAGCTCTTCTCTCCAGAGCTGGTTGAAATCAGCTGTTGGATTGTGGGCACAATATTGCCAGGTACACTGTGGTCAGATGTAGTCAGCACTTGGCTTAGTACTGAATAATAAATGGCACTGGAGAAGGACCAGATGAAACATAAAACTAATTTTATGTGGTTATGGCATTATGAAAGTGATTGTGTATCATGAAATCACAGAATGGTTTGGGTTGGAAGGGACTTCTGAAGGCAATTCAGTCTCCTTGCCATGGACAGGGACACCTTCCACCAGACCAGGTTCCTAAAATCCCTATCCAATGAGGCCTTGACCTCCAGGGATGGGACATCCACGATTTCTTTGGACACCCTGTTCCTGTGTCTTGCCACTCTCATTGCAAAAAAGTTTCTTCTTTATGTCACATCTAAATGCACCCTCATTTAACTTAAAACCATTTTCCCTTGTATCACTACAGTGACACCAAAATTCTGTCCCCATCTTTCTCCAAGTCCCCTTTAGGTACTGGAAGGCTCCACAAAGGTCTCCCTGGAGCCTTTCTTCTCCAGACTGAACAACACAGCCTCTCTCAGTCTTTCTTCATTGGAGAGGTGTTTCCATCCTTCTGATCATTTTTGTGGCCCTCCTCTGGACCCACTCCAACAGGTCCAAATCTTCCAAGTGTTGGGGACCACAGAGCTGAGTCTCACCAGAGCAGAGGGGCAGAATCACCCACCTCTCCTGCTGCCCGCCCTGCTTTTTTTGCAGCCCCTGTCCTGGGTGGAGTAGGATCTTCAAAGTTTATTAAAGAAGCTCTGAGGCTGAGTCATGAGGTGCTAAAAAGAGCCCCTGGCTTTCAAAACCCTTCTCAGAGGAGTTTAGGCATGGCTGGATCCAATCTTAGCCTCAACAGTTTAAGTTTTGAAACTTTGTCCTGCAAGTTTTAATAATGACAAATCAGCTATATTTATGAAAGATTATTTATTTATTAAGACAGAAGATCTGAATCAGAATTACTGCACAGTATAAAAGCAAAAAAGCAATAATTGACTTCAACATTAAAGGGCACAGTGCACTGTATTAAAGGAATAACATTAAAGCAATCATATATTAAAACTAGCCAAAAAAAAAAAAACATTAAAGAGAGGGTGATGTAAGTCACCAGTCCCCCTTCATTTTTGGGGTACTTCTCCCTCCTCCTCTCAATCCCTGGGAAGCAATCATGAATAATTGTCCCAGGGAAAAGATCCATGTCTTTTGAGGCTTACATGGAAGAATCTGACTGTATGGAAGTTATTCTGGACTTTTAGGGTAACAGAGCTGCCAGTCACATCCCTTTAGGGCAGTTTTGCAGCTTATCTGTCAAACCTCACCTCAGAGGGACAGATGTGTGCTTGAAAACAATCAGCCAGAGTGGGTTTTTAGCAGATTCAACACAAAAAAAAAATCCCTACTGGTGCCTCAGGTAACTCACCACAGACAGCTTGTACTGTTTGTGTCTCCTGACTGGGTTCCAAGGCAAGCAGGTAAGATTTGTCACTGTGAGACATCCTGCCACACCCACACCCATCCTGCCACACCCACACCCATCCTGCCACACCCACATCCATCCTGCCACACCCACATCCATCCGGCCACACCCACACCCATCCTGCCACACCCACACCCATCCTGCCACACCCAGATCTATCCTGCCACACCCATCCTGCCACACCCATATCCATCCTGCCTCACCCATCCTGCCACACCCACATCCATCCTGCCTCACCCAGATCCATCCTGCCACACCCATCCTGCCACACCCACATCCATCCCACCACACCCATCCTGCCACACCCATATCCATCCTGTCACACCCATCCTGCCACACCCAGATCCATCCTGCCACACCCATCCTGCCACACCCACATCCATCCCACCACACCCATCCTGCCACACCCACACCCATCCTGCCACACCCACAAAACTGCTGACAGCAGCTTCACCCTGCTGGGTCCTGTCCTGCTTTCCGTTCGCCAGAATCCCCAAATCCTTCTCTGCTCTCACACTTCATCCCCAGCCTCGTGACAGTGGGGATTGTTCAACTCAGGTGCAGAACTTTGCTGAGGTTTTTGTGGGCCCCCTACTCATTTATTTCTTTATTATGGGAGAGAATTCTTGCAAGAAGAGCCATGCTGCTCACAACAGGTGGTCCTGCTGTCTGCAGGAGCAGATGGGAAATGCTAATGATGCATTTACAGGCAGATCCCACCTGCCTTCCAAGGATTCTTGGTGATGGTGTTGGGAACAATCTGGAGTGCAGATCACTTGAGTTTGCAGGGGCCTGTTTCTCTCCTTACCTCCCACCTCAGCTGCTGTAGGTGACACTAAAATGAGTGAAAAAGAAGCCACAAAGAAACCACACCATTCTTTCTCAGAGCAGAGAATGGAATAGCAATTGAAAAATGTGCCTGTGGCTTGACACTACAGAAGCTTTTTGGAGGGCAAGTAGTGATAATTCTCAGGAGCACAGAAGTACTCTAGAACTTTATAGAAATTATTTATATATTTTCACAAAGTTCTTCATAACTACAAAGACCATAAATAATAAATATATAAGTACTAGACCATTTAAGCCTCATGAAGATGCCTTGTTGCACTCTAGGTGACACAAGCTTTTCCTCTTGGATATCACAGGATGGTTTGGGTTGGAAGGGATATTAAAGATCATTTAGTTCCAACTCCTCTGGCATGGGAAGGGATGTCTCCCATTTGATGTGTGACAAGGGACTGTGGTTCTGGGTCCTCTCTGAAACCAGGGAGGGTTGGTGTGATGAAATCATGATGAAATCATCATAACTGGTGAAGTTATTCATGAGATCACCATGAAGTTATTCGTGGTGATTCACCATGTTATTCATGAGATCAATACTTTTTCTTCAAAGGAAATAGTGTAGTGTTAGCTAACTTTTACAAGAGAACTAATAAATGTTTTTTGTAATTATAATTTCTCAGCAGACTTGTTGTTTACACATCCATGTGTTTTGGTACCCTTTTTTTTGTCTCTCCCCAGTGCAATGCACTCTTTTATTAAATGTAGCACTGTAGACAGCACCACTTAAGAAATAAACACCTGGATCTATCTAAATGGTGTGTTCCTAGAGTACTTTATCTGACATGTAGCCTAAATATAAACAAATTATCCTGAATGACATATTTTATGGATATATTTACATAGAATGCATTTACACAGTTTTGATAATTCTGTTTGGAAATGGTGCAGCTTATGTTCAGGGCAAGCCCAACATCTAGGCAATACAGATGCTTTCCACTTGGCAGAAACACACAACCTTGCTCCAGCAAATATTCCCTTTTTAGAGTTAAAGTGGTGACATTTATGCTTCTGAAACCTCACAAAAATTTTGTGTAGGTCATTGATGATGCTTTGGTTTTCAGAAGTAATTAGAAGATCTGTCTGATTGCTTATATCCCGGCCCAATTACTTGTCCATTCAATCTCATAACTGTGTTTTTTAAAAGCATTTTATTTATTTAAAAATATTTATTACTACAACATGTTCAGGCTTAACCAGCAAACCAGATTCAGGAATTAGACCATTTGTTCCAGTGGTTAATCAACCTCCCAAGCACTACACCTTGCTTCTAATTAGAATATAATTGATGTTTCCAATTACACTCTTTTTTGTTGTCTTTCCCATAGCTTAAAGAATCTTTTAATAGATGGCTTTTGTTTTTCTGTCCCTGGATTTATTTAAAGGTTTTAATGTTCTGTCTTTTGCTGAAAAAGATTTTTAGAAACCTTAAATAATTTTTTGTCTTCTGACCCACGTTGTGTTACTCTGCATCCATTTTAAACCAGTACTGAAATGTATTGAACATTTTAGTGCCAATCTCTTCACTATCTCACAGCCATGAAATCAGCCAAGGTTTGCATCAGACCCGTGCCCACATGACTGCACCAGAGCTCATCTCGAGCTGTTTATCTGCTTTGACTCCTAAATCCTCTGCACTCTCTACATATTTATTAAAATGTATTTTGCCATTTCCAATGTGTATATTTGCAATTCTCAGATGTTTAGATTTACACTTATCTGCATTGAAATACTTTAATTTGTTTGACTGGGTCTCTTTCATCATCTCTACTGTCTTGTGTTCATGGCAGCACTTTGAGCGCTGGTGCAAAGATCAGAAATGTCAGATCCAGTGGTTGTTTCAGAAAACCACCTTAGAATTTGTTCTGTTCAACGAGTTCCTCAACAACAGCGTCAAGAATTGGAAAGCTTTGTGGATATAACCATGTCCCAGGAAATGGATCAGGAGGGATTATTGATGGTTTCAGACTTCCCTTAACTTCATTCCTTAGTGATGTCTACACTGGTAATATGCCCTCATCTTTATTTGAAATGGAGATGTTTCAATGGTGTCCCTGCCCATGACAGGGGGGTTGGAACAAGATGATCTTTAAGGTCCTTTCCAACCCAAGCCATTCTATGATTCCATGGAAACTTCTCAGTGCTGCATTTTCCATCAGAGTGTTCTGGGCTGTGGAAGTCAAGGACCTCCTCCTTGACAACTGGATTGTTAATCACCTTCAGCAATCAGGTTTTTTTGGTTGTTTGTTTGTTTTACCTAATTTCAGAATGCAAAGGAATTAATTCCAATAATTAATATTTTTTTAAATCTAAATATTTATGTATCTATCTTTTGTTTAATTTTGGTCCAGCCTCACACTTTAATTCATTCTCAGTTGAGTCCTGTGTTGCATTCTTTTGGGGTCAAATAGCACATTGTAGTAACCCATCTCACAACTCTTGTGTTTCTTTTCTTTCATTCTGTCCCAGATCCCCAAAACTTTTTTCTTTAGCCAGGCCAGGAATTGTTTGTACTGGTGCTTTCAGCTTCTGTTCGTAATGTGTAGCTGACCTTGTAACCTATTTATAGTACATTTGTATTTTTAAGCTCCATCTCTTAGGAAATGAGGTGCATTTAATCAATCTCTGTCACAATCTCTCATCACTGAGACTTGGGGATGTCAGAGTGAGGTGTGGTTTGGGTATCCCTTGTGGGGATTCCAGACTATGGATATGCCATTTGTGGCCTCATTGTAAGAGAATTAAAGAACCACGGAATGGTTTGGGTTGGAGGGGACCCTAGAGATCCTTCAGTTCCAAGAGCTGTTGCCACCACTGCAGGGACATTTCCAGTCTGGATGTAGAACAAGAGGATTGCAGAGAACATTCCTCCCCCATTCACAGGACAAATCCTTCAACTTCTAGTTGCTGCCCAAAATTTATCACTGAATCAGGATGAGGTTTTAGCTAAAACTTTCAATTTTTTGGTGTGAGATTAAGGCATCCTGACCAGTTAATGGGCTGTTCTTTTGAGCACACTCAATTTTCCTTCTTATTTTCCTACTTACACGGTTTCTGCTGTGATTTTTTTTTTCTCTCAGAACTTTCTCAGTTTCAGGAGAGGTGCCCTTTAGAGGCACCAATTACATACATAAGATGGTACTGATTGAGAATTGATTCTGTTTTTCATCTTGAACATAATCAAATCATGATCACTCATCCCTGGGTGCCTACAGATTTCCAACCCAGTAAGTAATTCATCCATATCCCTCATAATCAGGTGCAACCAAGTCATTTTGCTGTGGCTACAGCAGCCTAAAATAAGAAGTAGCAGCTGCTGGTTTTATGCATTAATAGTGACTCTTTGCAACCTTAATCATATTCCTTACAAACTGAAATTCTGCTTCCCAACACAGATTCTGGTTTTAATTTTTTAACCTTCTCTCATCAACAGGCAGGTGTTTAAAGAGTAACTTCATTTTCTGTTTTATTTGATAGTTATAACAAGTCCCCATGTCTGTGTCTGCTCCTGGGCTTCACTTAGTAGGACTGAATTTCAGAAATGTGAATTATTTCATAATAGTGGCTCAGAAAGAAAATTCTTAATTGGCAATAGTTATTTAATAAAAAGCAGTATCTTCAGAGTTTTTATTGCTGTCCTCTCCACCCCTCTCACCTTTTTGAGTCTTGTAAAATAAATACTAAACATCAGAGGTTCTTTGTTTGACTTTCTGGGAAGGATGAGGGAGTGAACATCCCAAAATATGTTCTCAGCTCACTAAACTGCCAGGTAGAGATTAAATCCACTGTCCTCTCCTCATGGGCTACTTCCTCACCTTCCAAAGCCAGGGCTGTGAATCCCCATACCAGAAATGCCTGTACACACAGTGTTGGTTCTGCTGTGAGACCTCAGACAAGTTTATTTTTGTTTTATTTACATGAATCTCTCTCACCCACTGAGAAGCACTTTAGACTTCAGCGATGTCTTACAGCTGTTGTATCTCAAATTATCTCAGCTGAGCTGCTGGGGAACCGCTGGAATCAAACAGGAAAAAAGGGGGAAAAGGCCTTGAGTTGCACCAAGGGAGTTCAGATTTGATATTAGGAAAAACTTCACTGAAAGAGTGGTCAAGAATCGAACAGGCTCCTTAGAGGAGTGGTGGAGTCACCTTCTCTGGAAGTATTTCAAGAAATGAGTCCATGTCTCACTTCTTGACATAATTTGGTGAGTGTGGTGGTTTTGGGTCAAGGGTCTTCATGATCTGGTTTTTTTCCAGCCTTAATTTTCTATGATTCTAGAAAAGATCAAGCCAGTTTCTTAAGCAGAAAAATCTGCTCAAGAAGAGCATCTTCATTGACTGTCCTGGTGAACATGGGGTGTTGAACAGGCCATGAGCTCAGACAAACCTCTCCTTTGAAGTGTTATTCTCTTCCAATGCCACTCCAAGTGTCACAAGAGATGTGGGATAAGTGAAAATGCTCTTGCCTATTGTGGGGCTTTTCTTCTGAAATACTTGGATTTTTAGAGCCTGCTTACCCAGAACTTCTATGCTCTTAAAAAAATATATAATATTTGAATCATCCACTGAATGGAGATGCAAATGATAAAATGAGGTGTAAGAAAAATGGAAACCTCATTTAAAAGCCACACAGTTTCTCACTCCTCTCTCACCACCACACCCACAGAGTCGTTTATTGATTCATGGCAGTTACAAGTTGACAGTCAACAGATCAACACCTGAGCCCAGCTAATGAGATTAGCAGAACTAATTACAGAGAGATGGTAATTATTGCAGTTCCACTGCTTTGAACATCATAGGCTGATGCATCCAAAAAGGCTCCAGTTGCAGTGATTTTACAAACTGTGTGAATTTGAGAAATTCAAAAAATGCTACATACCAGATCCCCACCCACCTCTCCTTATAAGCTGCTGTTCCAACAGGAGGTTAAAGGAGGGACCTGGTTTGTTTTTTTTCATTAACATCCAGGTGCTAGGTACTGCTAAACTTGAGAGGTAAAATCACCTTTTGTCTAAAGTATAAGCCACATCAGATGGTATTTCTACATCAGCACCCAAGGAGGAACACCTTGTTTTTTTTCTGCAGTTTTTAGACCTACAAGTTGTGAGGTCTTTGTGATCTGTTATTAATGGCAATGTGCTCTGAGTGATTAAGCTACTAGGTCAGACATATATCAAAACCCCAAAATATTCCAATGTGATGTTTAGCTGTATGAAACAAACAAATCATGAATAATTTCCCCCATAAATCTTTTGATATAATTTCTATTCCATTGAACAGGTGGAGCAAAAAAGACATAGATTTTTTTTTTTTCTTCTTGGAAACATCATCTTTGTGTCTTTCCAAGACGAAAAAATAACAACACTACATCCACCTTCCTGCCACCTGGATTGTTTTCTGGGCCTTATTAAAAAAAAAAAAAGAGAAAAAGAAAAAAAGAAAACAGTTCCAAGATGAGAAGAGAAGAGAAGAAAGAGAAGAGAGAAGGGAAGGGAGAAGGGAAGGGAGAAGGGAAGGGAGAAGGGAAGGGAAAGGAAGAGAAGAGAAGAGAAGAGAAGAGAAGAGAAGAGAAGAGAAGAGAAGAGAAGAGAAGAGAAGAGAAGAGAAGAGAAGAGAAGAGAAGAGAAGAGAAGAGAAGAGAAGAGAAGAGAAGAGAAGAGAAGAGAAGAGAAGAGAAGAGAAGAGAAGAGAAGAGAAGAGAAGAGAAGAGAAGAGAAGAGATGAGATGAGATGAGATGATGAGATGAGATGAGATGAGATGAGATTTGGCAAGGAAAAAGGTTTAGAGCTCAATGCCCAGAGCATTCTTGAAGCCTCAGCTCCAACATCCCTGGCCACTCCTTTCTCCCAGCCCTTGGCACCAGTGACAGCCTGTAGAGATGACAACACTTGGAAATATTGTCATGTCCTCAATGCTCCTTGCAGGATGATGTTTGTGAACAGCTGGAAGGCAGCAGCAGTCCCAAATTTACAGCTCCCTGACATCCTTCCTTCATGGCCATTCACCATCAGCTTTGCTCTGATCGTTCACATCACATGGTTCACATTACAAGTGCAGCTCACCTGCCTGTTTAGGCTTTTCCTCCTGTTTTTCACATGCTTTTAGTAACTGGAGAGATCCTGAAGGAGGGTGGGCTGAGACTAAAAAGCAGAAAATCTCTTATTCAAGAGTAAAACCTCCAGGGAAGAAAGAGTTGCATGTGAAGAGAACCTTTGCTTCCACCTTGGTTCATTTTTGTATTAAATGTGGAGATGTGAGCAGAGGCTAAAGTTTCAGCTCATCTTTGGCCTTACTGCTAAAAGGCTGGGAGCAGTGTTTGTTCTTGATCTCATTAGAATTTCATCTGCTTTCCTCAGAGGCATGGCTGCTGTTTCCTGTTTTGTCAGGTTTTTCTTGGCTGGAGAAAGAAATTATTTGAGACCAGATCTAAAAGGGACCTTTGCCTTATAAAGAGAAAAGAACAGAAAAATTGAATTATTATTCCATCATATCTTTGCCTGTGACAGGTTCTTCCTCAAATAGAATCACAGACTCAAAGAAAACCCTGAGTTGGGAAGGACCCACTAGGATCAACCTGCCCAAATATTGCCCTGATGTTCTGCAGGGTCTGCAGGAGGATCCACAGAGTGCAGCTGTCATGGGGAGCAGGACATTGCATTTCACTGAGTCCCAGAGGCATTTCCTGAAACTCTAGGACTGAAACCCAAGTTTTTCTCCAAAGAGCAGAATTAATAATTCCCAATTTGCTGTCAGCTGTGGCCATTGTCACCCTAATTTTCTCTTTTTCTTGCGTTTCTCCCCATTATACTCCGCTATACATAAATTGTAAGAAGATGGTATTTCCAGAAACTGCATTATTTGCTGTTTAAGCAAATAACTTCTGCCTAACCAAAGAAGGAGGTGTCTTCTCTACAAGGCATCAAGCATCCTGAGAACAGAAGTACTTTAGATGCTTCATTTCTCTCTCAGATGTGATTGAATTTGGCAAAGAAGTTTTGGAGCACTTGGGAGCAGGAAAAGGACTGCCAAACAGAATACCTGCTTTCCTGCAAATTACAGACTACTGACAGAGCACATCAATCCTGCTTTAAAAGGATATGTGTAGAAGGACAAAAAAAAAGATTTAAAAAGCATGCAGCTTCAGATTCAATTTTTTATCTGTCAGCAGTGGTCCCACAGATAATCTGATCAGCATCAACTGTTTGCAACATTCACTTGTAGAGCAGCATTTTGGGCTATTTATTCAGGGACTCCCTGATTAGAGAAGTAATTTACGCCAACAATTTGATAAGGAATTTGATAAGATTTAGCAGGATTATGGATTAAAAAAAAAAACAAAAAGCCCCAAAAATCCCAACAATCTCAACAATGAACTAAGCAAAGCAGTTCATTGACAATCACTCCTCTTTTAAATGGCAGCCAGCTACTGCATGAATAAGAGACACAGAAGCCCATGGTTTGTGTTGGAAGGCACTTTAAAAATCATCCAATTCCACCTCCTGCCATGGGCAGGGACACCTTTCATTGTCCCAGGTTGCTCCAAACCCTATCCAGCCCAGCCTTGGACACTTCCAGGGATGGAGCAGCCACAGATTCTCTGGGCAACCTGTGCCAGGGCTTCACCACCCTCACTGTAAAGAATTTCTTCCTAAATATGCTGAATATCTCCTCTTTCATTTAAAAAACATCCCCCCTTGTCTGATCTACCTGTCCCTTTCAAAAGTCCCTTTCTCTCCTTTTAAAAGCCTCCTTAATGGACTGGAATGAGGTTTCTCTAAGGCCTTCTCCAGACTGAATAATCCAAATTCTCTCATCCTGTCTCCACAGCAGAGGTGCTCCACTCTTCAGAGAATCTTTGTGGCCTCCTCTGGGCTTACTCCAACAAGTCCAAACCTTTCTTGTGCTCAGGAGCTCTGAGCTGGACACAGTGTTCCAGGTGGGATCTCACAAGGGGCAGAATCACCTCCCTTGATGTGCTGGGTCATGCAAAACACAAAAAAAGACAAAAGAAATTAGGTGGTTTTTCCTATTGTTCAGGCTAGGTTGGATTTCAACAAGGATTTTTCCTAGCTTCCAACAGACTGCTTATTTGCATCCTGGCAGAGAAGCATGCTGTAAACTCAGGAATTTCCCAAAAAAATAAGGTGAAGGAAGCAACCAGGTCTTGGCTATAATAGAAAGTAAAATGCTGGAGAATTTCACTAAATTGAAACCCCCAGAAGGTAAAAACCTCCTGTGTGCTGCTGTCTTGTACTTACAGCACTGCCAGACCCCTTTTAGAAAGAAGTCACAATTGATGGCTTCTCCTACCCATCTTTGGTTAATGGGTGCTTTTGCCTCATCAGACTTCTCTGACAGCAAGAAAATATCTCCAAAATGGGAATTTGTGCTCTGCTGAGCAGTGCACATGATCATTTTTTGTCCAATATTTTTGCTAAAAAGGAGGGAGCCAAATTCATCAGCCATGGTGTCAAATTTTCCTTTAGAAATTTGATTCTGTGTACTCCATCCATCTTGAACTGGTTTCTGGCAGTTACACAATAAATTCATCATATTTCTGATGGAAAATTTTCTCCGTCCAGCTGTCAAAGTAGTGTTGCCACTTCTGGTATGATTTTTTAGCACTCTGTCATGAATAACCTAAAATTGCACTTTACTTTTAAATATATATGTATATTTTCCCCTTTGGGGAATAATTATGTAGTCTAATAGAACTTGGTGCTAAAGCTTTTTCTTCCCTCAAGTTTAAATTGCGGTTTTATTTTTTTTTTTCTTCAGAGGCATAATGTATTCCTATTACCCCTCATGAAACACTCTAAACTATTTTCAGCTTATACTTTCATTTCTAGATTCCTCCCCCTGGTTCCCCACAACAATTTCATCACCTTTTTTTCTCTCCTTTCATTTTTTTTTTTTTTTTGCTTCAAGTTATTAACAAATAAAGACTTGGCTCCATCAGTTCCTTGACATTTTTTGCAGACATTCTGACAACGGATTGAATAAATGATATTATCCAGTGTTAGCCAGGGTAATGGTCTATTATGAATGGAGAAAAGCAACACCAGATGAAGGCATTTCTGCTCCTGCAGCACATGAATGGGTCTTTTTTTGAATCCTGTGCTGCTGCAGCAAGAGCCAAACCATCCCTGAGTGCCTGAAGGTGGTGGAACTTGTCCATCCCCTCTGACCTTCAGCTGTGCTGTTCCTCCTTTTTCCAGCCCCCTCTTTTTATCACCAGCTCAACGCCTCGTGCAGCACATTTTGGGTCTCAATATGCAATGGAAGCACAATAATCTCTCCAAAGGAATCCAGATTTCCCCTTCCCCAGGCCTGCAGCTATCACCAACTTCTTCAAGCGTCACCACACCATCAGCTGTCAACCAGAGCCATCCAATAAAGTCATCCATGATTAATTATTCTTAAATGACAGCAGCATATTGAAACAAGCTGATAGCTGCTGACAGTGGAAATCCAATTAACCTGAATTACTATCTTGATTGTGGCCCAATTAATGTCAGCTGTGCCATGTCAGAAGTGAAGGCTTGGCTAATATAATTGTTTAATTAATTAGTTGCAGAGATTATCTGATGTGAGACTGCCTTTACACTGATTTTCTTATTTTCTCCCCTCCCCCTGTGAACATTAAATTTGAGGGAAAAGCATAAACAGCTTTTTGTATATAGCTTTTTGCTTGAAGTGGATAGATGAAGTTCTATCTTAAATTCTGTTTGGAAGCTCACAGAGGGTGTAGGGGAGCTTTTAAACTTCTGCAAAGTCTATTGTGGGCCTTCGTTTCAGTGAGTTTCACTGTGCCCCTTTGCTGAGATCCAAAGGGTTTATGAGGAATTTCTTTGATGCATTCAAACTGGGATGTGATGTAGTTATGAATTCATGATTTCTCTGGCTGTTAGAGCACATCTATTGAACAGCAGAAAGGGTGGTAATGGTGAGGGGTGGATTTATTTGTCTTTAGAAATAAAAACTTGAGTCAGAGGTGGCTGGGGGTTTGTTGCTCATGGTGTAATATCTGCCTGGTGCCCTGAGATGAGTTCGTCTTCTGAGACCTCTTGTGCAAAGACTGTCCTGCATGACAAATAAAGGAGCATTAAGAAATGCATTATGACTAATTTTAGGAATGACTCATGAAGGAAAAGGGTCTGTTGGTGGCTCCTCCAGTTGGAGCACATTACAGTACCCATTACCACCATCTTTGCCACATCCAGTTCCATTCCTCCATCTCCCCTCTGGTCAGCTTTCAACAGCCATAATGCATTTAAAAGTAACACTTCCATTCATAATGGTTGTAACTCAATGATTCTGGAGGGGATTTTCAGCCTAAATAGTTCTATGATAATATGGTTGTATAAAGGATGAGACAGAAATGCAAAAAACTGACTGTGGAGTAAGTGTTGCACTGAACCACTTACTAATAATAAGTTGGAGTTTGTGAAGTGGAGCAAGAGAAAACTTCCCTTGATCTCCACCAGAAACTTTTAAATATTCTTAAAAAAAATACAGACAGGCTCAGACTGATTACCAAATAAGAGGATTATAATGAGAAAAGGATCTCTAATGACTTAAAGGAGCTAGCATTAAAAAGTTAAACTTGCTAAATTAATATGTTAAGTACAGAGGCTCTGACAAGCAGTGAGGGGAAAATATACACACATCCTTACAGATATCTGTATGGGCTTTTCCCCACGTGGAGCTCAACTCTTAAAGCTCTTGTCATAGATGCCAGGAGAAAAGGGATGGAGAGTTAAAAGCTTTGATCAGCTGCCTGTAAAAAAAAAGCTGGGACACTTCACAAGTTCAGAGGTTCCCTTCACTTCTCCAGAGTCTTCAAAAATATCTGGTTACTTCAATGTCAACCTCAAAATTCTGTAAGCAGGACCTCCCTGGAGATGTCTGTCTTTGAGCTGCTCTCCAAATAGCACCAGGGCATAATCTCCCATGGAGGTTTCAGTTTAGGTGGAAGTGCTCAGAACTACTTTAGAAACTTTCTCAGAGCTTCAAACCGCGCATTCAGTCCAGTTTTCAGGACTTTGGGAGAATTTGTTGATAAGTTTGGGAGGATTTTCAGATCAGCCTTATCCTAAAAAGTGATTAATGTCCTTCTCTCAGCAGTGTAGGAGAGCCACTCAGCATGTTTTAAGAAAACTGTGTCATAACAAACTGAACTACATAAACTCCTTTCTTTTTAACTTAACTTAGTTGGCAGTTTATTAGTTTGTTTTCTGTGCACCTCTAAGAATATTTTCTTTAGATGGTGTGTAACTGAAATTTGTTTTTGTTGGCTAAAAGTTAATTATGGTTGAGCGACACATGGCTTTTTGGCTGCATGTCCTGGGTTCTGCCATTCTGGAGAATCCCATTCTGCTGTTCTGTTAATTGGAGGAAATGTTCACAGGTTGTTTGTTCCTTACAAAGCATAGTTGGATGGAGTAGATGAGCTTTCTAATGTGAATCTGGCTCCAAACTGGCACCATGACAGAAACCATAAACACAAAGATACGTTGGATTTAATACATTTCATTGCTTTCTGCCCCTTTCCATGCTTGCAATGACATAAAACTCAAACATGAGGACTGTTTTCACTTCCACCCTTATAGACTCATGATTTAATTTAATTCTTTCTTTTCCAGCCTGTCCTCCCGTTGCTGTGAGGGATTGATATGCTCTGTGGGACAGCCTGTTGGCACTGTGCTCTGTGACATCCCCAGAGCTCTATTATGTTGTCTATCACAGTCCAGTTATTCCTACACTCTTCACGTAAGGAGCCCTTTGTGCTGGCAGAGCTGACAAGACTCTGCCCAGACACAGGAGCTGTGATTCTGACCAGCAAGGTCGGGCTCCAAGGCCATTTGTGAAGCAATGCTGATATTCCTTTGTTTGTTACAATCATCTCTTTCATTCAGAATCCATTGCAATTTGCAATTACGCCGTGATTTTGACACAGAGGCAGGCAACTCTCAGCTTTGATGGCAGTGAATAATTCAGGATGCTCTGAATGCTGTCTCATTGCCAGGGACTGAGGAACAGTGAAACGTTTTGACCTCTGGTCATTCTCAGCTTTCATATTCATTGTCCCCCTCAGCTCAGATCAGACCACGCTTCACTTTAGGATGTATTTAAGCGTCATAGACATATTTTATGAAAAAATCCTTTTGCCAGGATTTCTTCTCCTGAGAAGCTGAGAGGCCTCAGAAACAAAATGTAACCAATGATTATCTGCTGCTGTGGAATGTGGCAGGTGCATCTTTGATTGGTCTCATGTGAATTGTTTCTACTTGATGACCAATCACAGGTCCAGCTATGTCGGGACTCTGGTCAGTCACAAGATTTTATTATCATTCAATCCCTTTCCTTTCTGATGTCTCCTTTCTCTTTCTTTAGTGTAGTTTTAAGATATAATTTTCTTTTCATATAATATATATCATAAAATAATAAATCTGCCTTCTGAAGTGTGGAGTCAAGATTCTCATCTCTTCCCTCGTCCTTGGGACCCCTGCAAACACCACCACATTTAAGGATGCTGCCAAGAGCTGAGTGGTTGTTTGAGAGATGAAGGAAGGGACAAAAACGTATTCCTCTGTAATATGAGCTCCAGTGTCATATCCATAACTCTATTGTGTGACTAAATAATTAAAGAGAAATGAATCCCAGAAGATTTTAAAGGTTTTAAGTTAGAAATGGCTCAAACAGTTTGCCTAAAACAAAACCAAAAAAACCCATTCCTATAAAAACCAGATAGTTAAAAATACGATGTTTGTGTGTTGATCTTGGCAAGTAATGGCTCCATCATCACGTGGGTCACAATTTTTGCTCTATTTATTTAATGAAGTCACATCCCTGGTGTTACAACATGGAAAATGAGGAATGAAGAAGTTAAATGACTTATAAATAGCCACATAACAATTTAATGAGAAAAGGATGGATAGTGCTTTATCTCTGTACAGTTCCCCTGATTGCCTGCTCTTTTCAGATTTATTTTTGGTATTTATATTGAAATGTTCTTCTTACAAGTCCTGAACTCTGCTCTTTGACTTTCCCTGGATCTGCATCTGTTAACCTGAAGAGCAAGCCTCAGGAGAATATTGTCTCACACAAGATTTTCCAATACTTGGTGCTTTCCCCTGGAGTGAGAAGTTCAGCATCAACTCAGGCTCCCTCCTGCCATTTGTGCATTTAATCCACCAGAAAAATAAAAATACAATAGAGAGTCAAAATACTCTTCAAACCTTGAAGAAGTTGTTTGGGTTTAAACAAAGGCTTAGATCAGGTATTTTTATAGCCTAACCAGTTCTCCATGGCTTCTAAAGAAAATCAAGCTGCCTCAAATTTAATTCTGTGCCACCCAATAAAATGATATGGAGGCTCTATTTCTGCTTGGTTTTACTGGTGCTACACTAGATGTGACTTTATCCACTTCTTTTTTGTGACAGACACATAAGTAAGTAGTAAAATGGAAATATCCTTTGTCATTTTGCAATTATTTAAGATTCTCAGCTTTTATGTCTCTGCTCTACTTTGATCAGGTGAAGACTCACAATTGTAAAAGTATACAGTGGTTTAAGAAGCGGTAAAATAGATTTCAGTCTGTATTAGGCCAGGTGTGAGATTTGCATTCCTTGAGTTCCTAGCGGACAACTTGCCACTTTTCAAAAGGAAGGTTTTCATGCCTGAAAACCTTCTGTGTAATTTTCTTACTTTTCCTTAGCCCTCTGCTCACAGGTATCCTGAAAAGGAGCAGCAGGGACATGGTGGGTGCTTGTAAATATTTTCTGCCCTCTTTGGATTTCACTACCAGGAAAAAAAAAAACAAACAATTAGAGGTCTATTTAAAATTCAGTGCAGCACAAGTTCAGCTTTGTTCTATGATGTTACAAAATAATTCAGGGTAGTTTGTGCCTGTCAACCACTGTTTGACATGCTAATGACAGGAGCATTTCAGTAGTAGTAAAGACAGTTGTGATGTTAGTGACAGTGGTGAGCAAAGTTTGTAGGAAATAATGTTCTACATTAAATCAATGGACACAGTTTAAAAAAAATCCCAATTGTATCAATAAATTTAATGAAAGCACAGAAACTAGACACTGCCTTATATGATTCTCTGACATCTTTGCACTGGAGATCCATCAGCTCCTAACACTGACATTCTGAGGCATTAATGGCATGGTACTTCATGGAACCACTTCCTAAATTTGGTTTTATTTGTAATTCCCAAGGCTGGGAGGAGCTGCTGGTGTATCAGTTCCTGTAATGTACTGACTCCCACTGAGGTACTCAGATACCTGCTAGTGGTGTGGTCAGACCAGCTTGGACCTTCAGGTTGTTTGGTACCTGAAAACTTGCCCTGATTTATCTTTATTACTGGTGAGATTTGAAGGCAAATTTAGGTTCAAGAACATGGTGCCTTGAAGACAGAAAACCTTTCTTTCAGTCCCAGCATGAACAATATTGTTGTACCACAAGAGGAAACGGCCTCAAATTGCACCAGAGGAGGTTTAGGTTGGAT
The DNA here is from genome assembly GCA_024362935.1 of Setophaga petechia. Classification (NCBI taxonomy): domain Eukaryota; kingdom Metazoa; phylum Chordata; class Aves; order Passeriformes; family Parulidae; genus Setophaga; species Setophaga petechia. The sequence goes on along the minus strand of JANCRA010000193.1, from coordinate 201,392 downwards.
ATTCGGAAAAAATTCCACACTAAAAGGGTTCTCAAGCCTGGAAAAGGCTGCCCAGTGCAGTGGTGGAGTCACCATTCCTGGCAGGTTTTATAATGTTTAAATGGGACATGGCTTAGTGGTGGCCTTGGCAATGCTGTTTGGACTTGATGGTCTTAGAGGTCTTTCTCAGTCCAAATTATTTTGTGATTCTTTTTTTACTACCCCCTGCAAGTTCCTTGGTATTTTTATTTTCTTTGTTTTCTTTGTTTGTGTTTGAGGATGTTCAAAAGATGCCTCATGGTTGATGTTGTACTCTTTAGTAAAGCATTTAATCTTTATTAGAATTTTCATCTAAACTCTTTTTGCACCTATTTATACAGAGTAGTGAGGAGAAATTCTTGAATTATTTGGACCGGAGTCTCATCAGAGTACACTGGAGCTAAGCCAGACTAAATGCTTTTTTTGGCTCTGGTCCTTTTTAAGATTCTGCAAAGTTTGACCTGGTTATTGTTGGAAAAAGGAACCAGTCTGGGGAGGGCTCAAGTGTTTTTGGGAGCAGAGATTGAGCTGGTTCAAGACTTAAAACTTTCTGCCCTGAAAGAGAAACTGATGATGTACAGATGTGATAAGTGAGATTGGTCGAAATCTGGATGAACTGATGGGGTCAAAATGCTGAGATTGGCAGCACATTGAGCCAAAATCTGTCATTTGCAATCCTTCCAAGTAGTCCCATTCATAAAATAATATAATCTAGCTAATCAACACAGCTCAGCAGGAGGGTTTTCTTCGAGCACTGCACAGCTTTAATGTGGACAAATCATTCTCTCATTGCTCTGCTCCCTTGCAGTGTTTCTGGTTTGAATTGTTGGGGGTGTTAAGTTCTCTCTGAATCTGCCTGTGTGGGGCTTTTAAGCATCTCAGGGTGGTTTCTACAAAAGTGCAAGTGTTTGTTTTGCTACTCTGGGTGAATTCTGATTTGGGAAATGCAGTCTCTGGTGTTTCAGGTGCACACACCAGTCATTACCTGCTTTAAATTGCTGGCTGGGTCTGCTGTGTGGAGCTCAAACAGCTGCCAGGGGTAGGTGGCTTCATTCCAGAGCTGGTAAAAAGATAATCCTCTTTATAGTGAATTTGTAAATCACGTTGGAGGTTTGCTGCCTTGAAAAGCATGCTAGAAATGTAAGCCATTATCATGTGTTATTACAAATGATGTCTCAGCCATTAGAAAAACAAGTGTATTAGGAGAATATTAAGATTGCTAATTCAAGCATTCAGAAGGTAGAAAATGCAGCAATTAAATCTGTGTGTGCAGGCTCAACATCAGCCCCTGTCAGCTTTTAGGCAAGCCAGCACAGAAAGCACTGTGCTGCCATCCTCATCCTGATAGATGTGGCAGATGGTGAAAATTATCTCAAATTTTGAACTAGTCAAGAGTGTACATGAACAAGGGTTTGAGAGAAGTCATATCTTTTCTAAACTGAGCCAAATTTCCCACAAACACTAAAATGAGGACCCCCATCAAAGGGACAATCCCCTTTCTCCCAATTCTTCATTACACAGGAGAAGGGAAAATGGCTTCAAGTTGCACCAGGGGAGGTTCAGGTTGGATATCTGGGAAAATTTATTCACTGAAAGAGTGATCAAGCATTGGAACCCTACCCAGGATGTTGAGTCCAGGGTGGACTCAACATCCCTGTAAGTGTTCAAAAAACAAGCAGATGAGGCATTTCTCCATGTGGTTTAGTGGGCAAGGGGTTGATCAGCCAAAGGTTGGACTTGTTGGTCTTGGAGGTCTTCTCCAACCTTAATGATTCTGTGATTTTTCTCCAAAGCAGGGAGAGACTAGAGAAAATATTTCTATTATTTTCTCCAGGATGGAATACTTGGAAATTTTTAAAATAGTTTTCTCCTTTTATTTGGCTGGCATATTTTCATTTAAAAGAAATAGCTTGGGGTAGATTCCAGGCATGGAAAATTCAGTCCTGGGTGGTTGTTCCTGGCTAAATAAGTAGGAGAAAATACAGGTTTGCAGTAGGCTATGCTGAGAAATCATACCTGTAGATGGCACTTGGCTTCACCTGGGTTATATCATAGAAACATGTGGGATCATGGAATAATTTGTGTTGGAAAGGACCTTAAAAATCATCCAGTTCATCCCCTCAGCCATGGGCACACTTTCCACTAGACCAAGTTGCTGAGGGCCCCATCCAACCTGTCCTTGAACACTTCCAGAGATGTATGCAAAGAAAATTAATTAATGAGGAGGGGATCATGAAGAGACTTATGGGGAATGGGAAAACTGCACAGAATTAGTGGAAAGCAGCAAATACATAGACACATAATAAAGGAAAACGTGGAATAATTCCAAATGGCATGAAAGTGAAGGCCCAAAAACAATATGTCAAAACCAAGTGATCTATTTCCTTTCTGCTGTGGGCTGGCCTTTCTCTGTTGCTTTCATATCTTGTGGGTTTTATTCAGATTTGACTTGTCTACTTTGTTCTCATTTAAAAACATGTAAGTGCTTAATAATATTCCTGGCCTTTTCTAGCCTGCCTGCAGAAGCAGTGATATTTGATAGCAAATTCATTGTAGCTCTATAAGGAAGCCATACCATAAAGGTCACCAAATTTGGTCAGTGCATTTTAATTTGTACACACGTTAAAGGTCATGTTCCTCCTTTCCACTGCAATAACACAGAGTGTTTACTCTCTTATCAGAGCTGATTGGGTATGGCTCAGCTAAGGGAGCTTATCAATGCAAATGGAATATGAAATTATTATTATTATTATTATTATTATTATTATTATTATTATTATTATTATTATTATTATTATTTTTATTATTATTATTATATTGTTATTATTAATAATAATAATAACAAAAACAACAATAATAATGCTGTTGCAAGTGTAAGGGAATTTTCCCCCTCTCTATGTTTACATAATTCTTGGAGGTAACCACACATCTACAAGGTCTGACTTTTCTGTGTGTGGCTCCAATATTTTCTTTTCCTTTCCCTCCCCAGCCTTCAGCAGAGCTTTTGCTATTGTCCACTGGAATGACAGCAGTTTCAGATTTATAATATCAGCTCTGTATAAACATGTCCAAACGTAATTAAGAACCTGGGCTCTCAATCCAGCAGACCTCAAATTAGCTTTCAAAATGCATATTAAGAGCATAGACAAATGCTTTCATGAAATTCCAAATGACCTCTGAGGTCAGGGTGAACAAAATTGTATGAACCTCTTTAATGTCACAAAACTCTCTACAGAGATTTGCATATAAAATGAACCATTTTATGTCAAACAGATTTGTTAATCTTACAATAAAGGAAGCAGCACTTGAAAATTAATCAGGGTGGGTTTTCATTGCCCAGCAGAGGCCCTTAAAAGGACCTGACCTGATAACTGGAGGCTGTTATTGTGTGGTTGTTAAATTTAATAATTTTTGTTTTTTATCTGCTGAATGGGTTTGCAGGAAATAAATTTCCAGAGCAGATCAGTCTGCAATGGTTTCTTTGCTCCAGTAGTGGAATTGTACTTTCAGAAGTTCTTGCACTCCTGGTTCTGTTAAAAAATGTTTCATGAATTGTTCTTTATTTTAAAATTGTGTTTGAAACATGGGTAAGAATTTCTGTAAGTAAAATGGATTGTCTTATTGAGTCCTTTGGCATTGAGTACATGGGTAAATTTTTGCTTGCTGACCATAACCTAAAAATGGTAATGGAAAACTGGTCCTTTTTCACTAGGAGACAGATTCTTGCCCATACAACCAAACTGAAAAGCTCAGGGTGTTTTCAGACCTGTTCCTTGTCCTCACTCCTAAGCTTTGGAAGCATTGGAAGAGGCTGCCCAGGGAAGTGTTTAAAAACCTGTGGATATGAAGCTCGAGGACAGGGGTTGAAGGCTGGACTTGGTGAGCTTAGAGATCCTTTCCAGCCTCAACAATCTCATTTTCCTATGAATGTTTCTATTATTTAGCATTGCAGGAGGGAGAGGCAGAGTCAGGAGGTCTTGGGTCAACCCTTTAGGGCGAAGCTCTTTGGTTACTGTCTTCATCCTTATCCCAGTGCCAGGGCTGAGACCTGGGAGTGATGGAACAAAGATGGGATGCTGGAGAGATTAATTTAATTAATTTCTAATGAGAACAACCTGCTCAATTTTGTCCTGCAGAAGACCTAGAAAACTCCCCAGCCATGGAGCTGCAGGGTGTGACTCTGCTCTGAAGTGGTGTCACATGCTCTCATCTTCCCAGAATAGAGCAGCTGCTCTAGTACAAATCCCTGCCTGAACTAAAATTCCTGTTTCTAGGGATTTTCACCTCCTTTGTGGAGGCAGTTGAGAAATCTCAGCTCCTGCCTTACAATCCATATCTGCCTTACTCCTCCCTGCCTTACATTCCATAATGTAACCATTCCACCAAGGGTGGAGAAGCTCAGTGCTGCTTTTCTATATGTGAATCAAGTGCATTTTTATTTGTTTGTTTTTCTCCATTCAATATAAATACAGGAAAAACAGTTTCTTTTAGCCTCTTCTATTATTTATGCTTGGCCTCAGCTAGTTTTTGAATGCTTAGCAAGAAAGCATTTTTTTTCCCTCCTTGTAAATGTGTTTGCTTAGGAATTTCCAAGATGAAACTTACTCTTCTAGGCCCGGGGCTGTAATGGGCTTTAATGGGTTTTAATTACTTAACTATCTGTTGTGACATAATTAAAATATTTTTCAACATTTCACCCCCAAGAAATAAATATCTTCTAGGCTGTAAAATATGACTTGCAGCTTAATTTTCTGAAACGATGAGGGAAAGGTTTCTTCCAGGCTCAGTCACATCCTGTTTGCCTGTCAATATAAAGTGCTTCTCAGCTGTGTCCCTAAATAGCCTTGCTCATTCCTTCCCTGCTTTTCACTCCTATTTCACATGTGTGTTTAAAGAGCCTCTGTCAGGATTAAAATATATCTTTACTTATTTTGCTAAAAAACCCTGAGAGCCCAGAAAAAATAACTGTAAAAAGCCATTACATCTTGCTACAGGATTAGAATTTTTTTTGGTCCCATGTTGCATTCTTTTCATCTTGGGAAAATGTGTACAATGAAAATAGATTAGCTCCAATTTAATCAACAAATTCTAGGTGTTATGGGAAATGGACTTACAACAGGTTGGGACAGAGCTATAAAACCAGAGCAGTGCTGCAGCATAGCATTCAAGGTTTAAAATAAGCTAAGATAATTAAAATGAAATCAGATAGTGGGCTTATAATTATTTCTCATACATTTTCCAGCAGAAGATAATCTTGTAGCTTTGAACTTTTCCCAAATTCAGCCTGAAATTGTTTGTTACGTTGATTTCTCTATCTCTATTTAAATACTCATTTTAACAGATAGTTAAAGGGAATCAGTGCTGTCCAAGGTGGAGTTGCAGGATGCATTTCCCTGGGAGAAATATGTTTTTTGGGAGGTTTTGTTAAATTTCAGCAGCTCCTGTATGTGGAAAGAGTTTTGCAATTTAACATGAAAAAATATCGAGAAAACAGCTGAAGATTTTTGCGACCTCCAAGAGTGTTTGGCAAAACCTCCAGGTCTCTGGGGAAAAAAAAAAAAAAAAAACCAAAACAACAAAGCAGTTATTCCCTCAGGTTTTCTGAATACTTTGTGAAGTTCAGGTGAAGACCATCCAAGTTTGGATTGTACCAAAAATGCCCTTCAGCTGTTGATCCATCTGCTGTGCCGATCATCTTGGGTGTGTCTTGTCTGCAAACATCTAACTCCAAGGGCAGTGGAAGATTCTGGGCAAAATGGCCTTAAAATTGCTCCTGTGAGCAATCATGGGTGTACTTGCAGGAATTGAGAAGAGGTCACTATTGCCTCAGAGCTTCTAGGAAAGTCAAGGAAGATCAGGAATAGGAATAATGCAGAGTGTGAGACAAGGAGCTTCAGCAGCTGAGGGGAGAAAGAATTGGGAAAAGATGAGTGAAATCCACTGCAGTCTAGTTGTATTCATAGGAAATGCTGCAAAAATGCAAAGCTCCTCGAAAGATTATGCTGTAACATAAATTATTCATTTTGCAGTGGGTTTGGCTTCTTGGGGGTTGTTTCAGTTTTGTATTTTTAAAATTTTTCCTCAACTTTTCTGTGATTGGGGTTCTGTTATTCTGGGACTACTAAAATTGTAGCAGAAACCTCAGTGTCTGTCTGGGGCAGGAAGGAACTTGTCCTGGTGACAAATCCTGTTACAGGTTTGGAAAGAGTTTTCCATTTCCATGTAAGTGTAGATTAACGTTGATGCAGTCATGAACTGCATTTGCTTTTTATTCTTGTTTTTTATGCCTTGGGAAAACTGGAACTCTCTTGAGATCAGCTGTACTTTCACCCAAGGAATGTGTCTCTACTTCCTCCTCTTAAAATGGATATAAACCAATCATTGCATTGATGTTTGGGATGGAAAGCATTAATTATATGATTCTGCTGTCATGGAAACCTCTTGAAAAAAATCAGGATCTTTACATTAAGTGAGAGCTTTGCATGGTCTCATGTGAACATGACTTTAGATAGATGTCCTAAGAAAACCTGAGTAGATCAGTAAAATTTCTAAACATGTGTGATATACACAGCATAATAATTATTCCCTTACTGAATGAGGCAGAAATCCTGCTTCAGAGAGAGGCAAAGATTGCTCCCTGTAAATGCACACATGGAAAACACAAAGTCTGGAATTTCTTCACTGCTTAGTGCTTACATTTCTGAGGTTTCTGTGCTTCCAGTGTGTAATGTTACTGCAGGGTTCTTAAAAAAACCCTTTGAAAAACTCATTAAAAGAAATGTGTTTGTTTTTGTCTCTCAATGCCCTTCAAGAATGGCAGTGGGGCATTAAGACACTATTTGTAATTTCAGTTTGGCTATCAGACCCTGTTAACCTAAACTAGGGATAACAGCAGTTAGTTAGCAGTAATATTATTATTTATATTGTTTATTAGTGAATATTTATGCAATATTTAAGTGAGGGTGCCAATACCACAGTCTACAGATCCTGTCTGGGGAAGAGAATCTGTGCCACACATTCTGTTCTTGCATCTTTCTCCTCTGATAAAGGCAGAAAAGGGGTCCCAAGAGCTCACAGAAATTCAGGCTGGTCCTCTCCACAGGACAGGCCTGGTGAGCTCCACGTGGTATCATAAAATCACAGAATATTAGGGTTGGAAAAGACCTCCAAGGTCATCAAGTCCAATCTTCATGCCAAGTCTCATTGAAGGGATTCTTTAAAGTCTTTCTGAACCAGGGTGTGCACATGACCAGGAAGGGACATGCTGCTTTTGCTCATATTTCAGTATTTCTCTAACTAAGTGACAAAACCTTGGGGTGCTGCTATCCTGCCACTCTTCCTCAGGATCTGTAGGAAAGGTGGTGGGTGCTGGATGGGATCAGAAGCTGCTTCACTGCTCCACCAGCATGTGCAGATTTATGGCTGGAGACTAAAGCAACTCAAAGAATTCAACATTTTCCATACTGAAATGTAAAATAAGAAAAAAAAAAAAAAAAAAAAGAAAAACAAAAAACAAAACTAGAAATAGACAGGATAATCCTGCCATGGGTTTTATGGCTTTGAAGGACAGTTATACTAAATATGCTAGGAGATATTTTAAAGAGCAGGAATCATTACCCTGACTTGCCAGCCAGGACAAGATCATAAAATGTGAACCAAATCCCAGGATTCAGTCTGGGCTACAGCTCTCCTGTCCTCTCATCAGTCTCAGTCTGTTTATGGTTTAGTTGGTTAAAAGCAAGGAAAAAGGGAAGGGAGAGGAGACTGCAAATCCAAAATAAGAGTGACTCGGACTTTCTAATGCTGGAAAAGAGGAAAAAAAAGAGAATCTCTTTGCAAAGGAATGATGGAAAAGCCATGTGAATTGATAATTTTGAGGCTTAATAGACTATTTGAGAATACTGCTTGAAGCTAAATGACCCATTAGCATCCTCTGCTGACCAAACACAGGCTCTGACTTTAGAAGTGGACAAGGACACCCAAGTGCCTTTGAAAGTCTGCAGTTTGAAGCAGAGGTTTCCTGGTTTGATTTGGAATTAATGAAGGTTAAAATTAAAGGGGAAGCAGTAGCAAGTCTGTTGTCTCATGGGCTGATGTTTCAGGATTCATTGCAGCTTCTTCTGGAGAAATTAAAGTGTTAGGTGAGGATCTGCTATGAAGATACCTCCTTTTGTGTGTGGAAAAAAAAAGATAAAGAAAATCAGAGAATCACAGAATTTTTTAGGTTGGAAGAGACCTTAAAAATCATCTCATTCCATCCCCTGCCATGGGCAGAAACATCTTCAAGCATCTTCCACTATCTCAGGTTTCTTTAAGCCCCATCCAACCTTGGACACCTCCAGGGATGGGGCAGCCACAGCATCTCTAGACAGCCTCTGCCAGGGCCTCACCTCCATCACAATAATTTCTGTGGGCCTTTTCCCACTCATATTCTCCCCCACAGTCACAGTAAACTGATGGAAAGGCATGAAAAAATCTGTGCTCCAAAGTAGGGGTTTTGGGAAGTGGAATTGTGTCCCCTCTCACACGCCCTCCTAGCATGCCTGACAAGAAGATCCCTCTTGACAAATGCACATGGAATGGTATATTTAAAACTTTTTTTTTTCTCATCCAAATCAAAGAAAACCTATCTATTTGAGAGATTTAAAAGCTGATGGAGAGCCACGATGATTCACTGATTATCTCCTAGGGAGGCAGGACAGGACAGCATTTTAAGGTGCAAAAAATAGTAATCTGCAAATCCACACTTCTATAAAACCACAGTTTGACTGGTGGTTGATTCTGAAAGAGAGAACAGGTCATGCATCACTGTTCCCTGCTGGAAGTGCTTCTCCAGCTTGTTTGGGCACTGAGAGGGAATGAAGGATAGGATTTGGAGCACCAGTGGAAGAGATGAGTCTCCTTTACAGTGTAGAGACCAAAATATCCCCAGAACAGAACAGAGGAGCTGGGGAGCAATGGCTCCGTGGGAAATGCAGTGCAGAGTGATGTACAGCAGTTAGAGAAAGATCCAAGGCAGATTGGGAAACCTGATTGCAGCAGTCAGGGGAAGGAAAGGAAGGAAAAGTGGATGACAGCAGTTAACATTAACATCATCTCTCCTGTGAGAGTATTGCTTCATTTGTAAGGAAGGTAAAGGACTCTGGAATAAAGCAACTGGTTTGTCACATCAAGGTGATGTTATCAGCTCTGGTGGCTGGAGGACTGGTTGATCTGGTCTCAAGGAAAATGGGTGGTTGGGGTGAATGTATAGGGTAGAAAACCTAGTAGGTTAATGAGTAGGAAGAAGATTATGAGAGATGTTAGAATTAGGGCTCATTTGTGTCCTTTTTTGTCTAGGGATATTATTACTTGTTTTGTGACTAGGTTGGTGAATCATAGTTGGAGGGCTGAAAATCTAAAAATCCAAGTTAAGGATTCCACAGAGGTTACTTTTCTGTTTATTTATTGGATAACAGGACTTCTTACACTGTGGGATTACAGAAGTATCCTTCTTCCAATCCATCTAAAAAGGAGACAGGGGAATTGGATTATCTGCAAAGATTTTAAATAAGACAACATCACATCCACATAGGTCACGAGGAAGACTGATGGGTTGAAGTAGAAACAGACATCAAAATTAAAACTCCATGGAATCTTTTACCATATCTGAAAGTGAATGAGGTCAGGGCGGTTAGCACTGGAATCACATTTGCCTGCCCTGTGAATAGCCCAAGTCAGTGCTTGTCTCAATTTTGTTGCACAGCAGAGTGGAGAGGGAACTTTTCCTCTTACAGGGGACAATTTTCTCCTGTAAACATGAATCTCTCCTGAAACATGAATCTCCTTGAGCCAGGTCTCATGAGCTCTTGGAGATTTATTTCGCACCCAAGATAGCTCAGCTACCTTAGAAGGCATAAAACCAGCTGGATGGCTTCTGTGGAAGTGTTGGAAACAAAAAGGTTTTAATAAAAGGCAAAATATCAATACTCTTTACAGTGAAAAACCGAGCCAGGTGCAAGAGACCCTTCTGCCCCTGGTAAAACACCTCACAAAAATAATTATTATCTTTGTTCTCTTCTTTTTGTAGTAAATTGCTCATGTGGGACTTTTTGACTTCTGTCCAATTAGTTATCCTTAAGTTTGAGGTGAAGTCCCCCAGGTCCTATGAGATGTCTTTTCACTTAATTGAGGAGAGAAACTTCTGGGCTTATTTCCTTTTTAAGGGGACAAAGGAAATTTTTGTCACTCCGTCAACAGGGGGCACATTCCTATACCTGTCAGCCAGATGCAGCTCCAACACCCCCAGAACAAAACCAAACTGAGTGACCTCACTTAAGTTCAGCCCTCCAAGCAGAGCCTGGAAATTTAGTGTGACACAGTGATTTAATCAGGAAGTACTGTAGAAAAGGGGATTGTATCCAGGAGGAGAAATCTGGATTATGCAAAAGGATAAATCAGTCCAGAAAAAAGAAAGAAATTCTCTATGTTGCTTCAGCTTGTTCCAAACCGTTCTTTCAACGGAAAAAAATAACATCTCTTAGGGATTTAATCTCCATGAATTAATTTCCCTGTCTGTCTCCCCTCAGCTACGAGCCAGGAAGATGAAGTGCTGCCTTCTGTCCATCGCCTTGGCTGTCCTGCTGCTCGTTGTCATCATCATCGCGGTCTCCGTCAAGCGCTGACCTGGCTGAGCTTCGCACAGGTAAAACCCTTGGCCAAGTCTTTTATCATACTCTGCAAGGTGCCTGAAAGACAGTTTAGGAACCTGATCATGGTGAGAAAAAAAAAGTCTTCACCTGCAGAGTCAAGTCTGGCTGGCATACTAAAATATTTTCTTTTAAAGGGTGTTAGAGATATTCTTAATGGATACTGAAAATTAAGCCGAGGTGTTATTCCAACAAAACAACATATGACCCTTTCCTCTGCTGTTTGTGCAGTGTTTGATTTCACAGGAATCTCATAGCATTGCTAATTAATGGATCCTAATTATTAGGATTAGGAGTTAGAGATGCAGAAGCAGTTTTAAAGACTCCAGGGTGGAGCAGGGTCAGGGGCAATCCAAGCCCACAAGTGTTCCCAAGTGCTTTTAACTTCTGAGATGTTCCAGAGACCTTCCTGAGGAGTGGGAAGGCAAACAACTGGAGATTTCAGTAGGAGTGAAAAATAAAAATGAATTTTTGGTGATCTTTGCTCTGGATCTACACCTAGAAGGAATGTTGGTCTGTAGTAGGAGGATTGGGCTGTATCCTTAGGGATATAGGTGAGATATCAAAGCAACTTCATCCTGTTAGTGAAGTTTCACCTATAGCATGTTTACATTGTAATAAAACATGTACTTTAAATGTAAAGTATAAGATATAAAAAAAAAAAAAATTCCTTTCTTCTCCCTTGTTGCCCTCATTGAGAATGACTCATCAATTATTTGTGATATTCTCTTTCTGATGCAAAGCATATCTGGGTTTCTCCTTCTTTAGAAAGTTACCAGGCCATTGTCCAAGGAGAGGATATCAAATTTATATATTTTCTACCCCCAAAGGATGGAGAGATTTTGTTAATTCTTTTGTTTAGCAAAGATTCAGTTGGAAATGCTCTCCTTCCACGTGAGAATGAGGCTTCTAAAGTGCCTTCTTTCCACTAAGAACTAAAAGGAGCTGGCTCAAAACCATCATAGAAAGATGATTTTTCACACTTCTTGAGTTTTGTCACTTCTGCTGCCATGACACTGTGGTCATCAAAATTTGGGTACAAGATGGAATTATACAAATCAAAAAAAAAAAGTTAAAAATGGTTGAAGGTTGTGAAGAACCATCTCACTGGTTTGGATGAGGATGATCACAAGCCCTACCTCATTGCTAGGAGAAATAGGTAGAAATATTTTGCTGCACTTGAATCTTTACTTAGGTATTTGGCCAGCCCTGAAACAAGGAAGATATTGGTGAAATGGACCTTTAATTCACTGGATATTGATGTTCTTGCAGCATATCTATCTATCTATCTATCTATCTATCTATCTATCTATCTATCTATCTATCATCTATCTATCTATCTATCTGTCTATCTATCATCTATCTATCTATCTATCTATCATCTATCTATCTCTCTATCTATCTATCTATCTATCTGTCTATCTATCTATCTATCTATCTATCTATCATCTATCTATCTATCTATCATTTCTATATATTGTTTTATCCCTTTTTTATAGAAGAGACACTGCTTATGGGTGCAAACAAGGATCTGTCCTGGTAATTTAAATCTAGAGCAACTACAATAATTTTAATTGCATCACTCTGCTTTTACTCTGCATTAGTTTGGAAATTTGTTCCATCAGGATAATCTGTAATATAACACAATTTCTTTTAGTATAGTTAAGTATTCCTATCTACTGGAAATTACAAATCTTATCATCAGTTGACTACGTCGAGGCACATTTTCATCAAAATCCCTTTAGTGGAGAAAGTCAGAGAACAAAATAATCTTACAAAAAAACTCCATTGGAAAACTAAAATTAATCTCCTGTTATGAGATCCATGTCTAGAGGGAAGTGAACCTAGAGATACTAATGAAAGCCTCAGGAAAAATATCATGCTCTACTTTTCATCATCAGTTGTGAAACTAATTATTGAGCTTCTAAAACAAGAGTTACTCTGCAGCAGTAGAACTGGAGGCAGGACCTGCATTGAATTATACTGGAGCAATGATGATTTCTGATCTTTATAAATGGTTCTAAGTCTGGCTTAGCCCTAGTGGTGTGCAGCAAATTTCATATTTGTCCTTTGAGGACTTCTATACCAGGATGTTTTCAGGGTTTCTGTGTCCATAGTGATAGAAGAAATTCTATTCTGAATTTTAATGCAAACAGGTTTTTATAAAATCCATGTTTTTTTTAGATTTCAGTGTATATAAAGATTACCTCAGGAAGCAGGTTCCTATAAAGCTGTCTTACACACTTTAGGGAATAAGGAACCGCTGGGGTTTAATGTCTGACAGCTCTGCATGACTTCAGACAAAATAAAGGGAGGAAAGCAAGTGAGGGAACTAATTACTAAATACTCTGCTTGGCTCAGGACACATAAGTAAATAAAATCCAAAATTTGGTCAAGAATGGCAAGAACTTCCATTTAACATCTCCTCAAAATGTTTGTTCCATGCTGGATCAGTAAGGAGCCAGAAGAATAAGCCCCAGCCACTCCATTCAAGTGGTTTAAATCCCATTTGCAGAATATTAAAGTTAGGCTACTTTAACTTTCATGGCTGATGATAAGAAATATGAAGGTTACTATTCAGTGAATTAAAGAAATTATGCCATTAAAATCTATGATTAGTAGTTATTGTTTTGATCATTAGCAGATAAAGTGTTCTTTTTTTTAATTGCATGATGTTTCTGCTTTTGCAATAATGTTACTGAAAAACAGTATCAAATATATAATACATAAAATGATACTGAATCAACAGTATCAAATTAACTTTTTCTTCTCAAAAGAAGAATTTTATCCCCACACCACGAATTAGACATGGCTTGGAGAGACAAGCCCATTCCTTCCAGAGGAAGACTCACTTGATGAGTCTTGCAAAGTGAAAAGCAGTTTTCCCTGTGAGTTTCCCAGGCAGTTGTGCCATCACTGGCTGCTGGCTCAGAGGGAGAGCAGCTGCTCAGGAGAGCTCCCAGCCTGGCTTGGCCTGCCAGGGCCCTGCCATAAGTGTGTCACTGCTCCCTCGGGGCAGTTTTGTCTGGCAGGGAGAGAGGAAAGTGTCTACAGCGAGTGCAGAGAAACTCCTGAGGACTTGTGTCTGTACATTTGTTTGCTGACACCTTAGGAAAATAGCCCAGGAACTTTTGGGTCACGTTGTGTGCATCTTGGAGCGACACTGCAGCTGCTCTTTTTTTGCTGTTCCATCAACATCAGTGACCATTCAAAAGGACAGGATTGCAGGAGCAGCTTGAAAGGAGCTTTTTTGGGTAGTGTCAATATTTCAGCTAGGCAGACCTTCTGTGCCCTTCTTTTGACTCATTTGCATGAGTGCACACTTACCCAAAGTGACAATCAAGACTGTTGAAATGTTAAATTTTAAGGCTTCTTTATAGGAAAATGGGGGTGACAAACTTTGAGAAAGATGCTGCATGTAGGTGACAGCTGGAAAATATGTTTTTCAGCAACAACTTCATAATCTCAGTCCCATTGGCCAAAGAAAGAGAGAATCAATGATGACTTGACTGAGCCCTGTTGTTGGAAGCAGCAGAAGGTGCCTTCACCCTTACCAAGACACATTTCTGTCAGACAAAGGGTACTGGACTGAGCACACACACTTTACCATGTAAATTCCTTAAATCCTGTGGGCTGTGACTCAACAGATTCTCCCAGAATTCAGCAGCTTGAAGCTCAAAGCCCTCCTGATACAGGAGAAAAGTTATTAAATCTTTAATGGACATTGATTCATTCTTTTTTTGATAATTTGACCATTTGGACTTTGAACCATCCTAAACTTGTAAAATACTAACTATCCTGAGCAAGGAGTTACACTCTTTTTTTACATGAAGATTGCAGTCTTCATGTAATCTTGAATGTACAGACATAAAATCTTTAGAATCACAGAATGGTCTGTGTTTAGATGGCACCTTAAAGATTTTCCAGTTCCAACCCTCTGCCATGGGCAGGGGCACCTTCCCCTATCCCAGGTTGCTCCAAGCCCTGTCTAACCTGGCCTTGCACACTTCCAGGGATGGGGCAGCCACAGCTTCTCTGGGAATTCCATTCCAGGGCCTCACCATTCTCATTGTAAAGATTTTCTTTCTAATATCTCACTTAACCTCTTGGACAGTGTCTCCTTAATTGGGCTGTAGTCCATGTAAAATGAAATAATCAGACTCCAAGTATGTGCTTCCTGAATATGCAACTGTCTTGTTTTGAATTTAAATTGAATTATCATAGAAAAACAGAAAATCTTGGTTTAGTTTGGGTTATTTTTCCCCTCCCTCACAGTTACAACTTTCCTTGCATAATTCATTTATGGGTTTCTAATGTGGTTAAGTGTTTTATGTAACCTGATCAATGAGGATGAGGTTCAGACAGCTGATTTTAAACAGCCCATCCTTGGTGTTTGTTTTTCTTTCAGACCTTTTGCTTTTTCACTTGGCTGGATTATTTCAGTGCCTCGTGCACTACACTGTCCCAGTGTGCTGGGAACCAACAAATGCAGCCACAGCATCACAACCCTGCGTGTGGGGCCATGAGGGTCAGGGTGGCAGAGAGGGAGAGATTGGCAAGTGGCTTTGTGGCACTTGGCATGTGCAGGTCTGTTGTTCCTTCCAAGCAGGAGACAAATCTGGGCACCCTCTCCTGACACACACAGCAGAAATTCTGACATTTGCCCATTTCATCTCTCCCTGGCTATGTCAGGCTGCTAAGGCACAGAAGTTCCTCCTCAGTGTTGAACAGAGAAATAATTTAACCTAAGGAACTTTGTAAATAAAGGCAAAGCACTGAGAGTTTTTTTTCATAGTATTGCTTTTGCTTTTTAAATTGTTATCACAGGGCTTTTCTTGGTGTCCCTATTTTCACCACACATCTATATGTGGCTTACTGTGTGAGTGGCTGAGTTTTCAACCTTGTTTCAATCTTTCAAGCTCTGTAAGGGTCATAATATTTTTGGCAGCTGTCACTGAAATCCTAAAATAATTCACCCCTCTGCCCTGGCTGTGGCACTGCTGCCATGTTTGCTGTGCAGCACAATCAGGAATCAATAGCTCTGTAATATTTTTTTTCCCCTGTATCCTATTACTTTGAAAAAGTTCCTACATTTAGAGTCAGGTGTCAATTCTTGTCATTTCAATTCTTGTCTCTTAGCCTATAATTAATTGCTCAGATCCTGGCATCCCTGCTCAATTGTTGCTCTGACAAGAAGGCTGAGGTACCTCCTGATTCTGCAGTAACTTTTTGCTTCAAATTTAAGATCTGGGAAATGAGACCTGGATTTTCACTGGATAATATGTACTGGGCCTGGGTTTATGATTTGGCCCAATTTCTTAAATTAGGCTAACATTTGTATTCTATAAGACTATCCTGATTCCAATGGCCACGTTTCCACTTCACTCCACTAAATTATTTCCCTGACAGCACAATAAAAATGTGCTGCCACAAATGTGCAGAAGAAAGGAATTATGATTAGTAGAAAAAGAAATTTTAAGAGACAAGAGTCTGCTTTGTGAAAAAAAAAATCCCTCAAAATATCAGGGCAAGAAAGGCAGAAGTGCCAGGAAATAGGCAGATTCATTTCTAAGAATTTCTCTGAGTTCTTACTATTGAGACAAACTTTCAAACAGATTAATATTTTGATGGGACACCACACAATCAGGTTACTGTGTTTTAATGTATTTCAGATTATGGTTGTTGCCCACCTTATGGTCTTTGACCCTTATAAGTATCACATAATGCCAGGTCATTAACTCTGTGAGAGAGTGAAGGGGGGATGTATCACATTACTTTTGCTTGAGAGTCGATGTGCAGACAGTTCCTGCAGCTCAATTAACTGGAGTTCATTGATTTGATTCCAAAGTCAGGAGGACTTTGGAACAGCCAGCAGCTTTCTCCATCCCATCTCAGGTTTCTTTGCCATCAGTAGGAAAATGTGATACTCCTGCTGAATGCACAATTCTGACCCTTCTGATGGATGCCATGTCTGTGATCTGAGCTTCCCAAAGCACTCTGAAGACATTAATTATTTATGCTTTGTAACTCCTTTAAACTTAAACCGTCCTGACACACCTCTAAGGACCTGGCAGAAGAGGGTGATTTTCAGCACATTCAGTTTGAACTGTGAAACAGCACAAAAATGGATCCACTGATTCAGACCAATGGTTATTCTCTCACTTTCTGTCCCATTCACAGATGTTTAAGGAAATAATATGTGAACAGCTGATATTTCAGCAAGAATTACAGACAACACCAGCCCAAGTGTGGCTTTAGATGTCTAAAATTTCAGTTTCAACATGGTAAAGATTGTTATGAGTGTAAGTCTAAAATATTTGAATGAGTCAGTGCCAAGTGACCTCTTCCCTACGGGCAGTGTCAGCTCCTCAGGAGCAGGGATGTCTGAGGGAGCAGTTGGTGCTGAGCTCAGGGAGCAGTTGCACTGATTAATGGCTCAGGAGGGCTCTCTGAGGCATAAATCAGTAGCCCCAGGAGAAGGGAGGATTAAACTCTTTATAGGAGCCACACAGAGTCAGGAACTGCTCTCATATCACTGCAGCACTATCAGCTGATATTTTCAGTTGGCAATGCTGGAATTATCTGTCTCATCAAGCCCCAAAAATGCAGTGAGCTTGTGCTGTTGTGAGGGACAAGAGCAAAGATGAGCACAAGGGAGTCCCTCATTCATCCTGGTGCCCATGGACTGTGGAGTGAGTGGACTTGCAGTGAAGTCAGCTTGGGAAGGTGTGTGGTTCTTTCTGATGAAGATAAAGCAGTGAATTCCTCTGTGGAGAGCAATTCCCTTGTCCTGGGTGTGGTGGGGACATGGGTGATGTTGCTGCCACTGGGTGCAGAGCTTGGTGTTTGGGGGATCAGGGGTGGCCAGTTCTGTTCTAGCCTGTATAGATCCAACAGAACCCACAAATTCTGAGTGTTTATCATCATTCCAGTCATCTCAACTGGCTGGACATTGCCTGTAGATGGAAAGTAGAGAGTAAATCTTCTGTTTTCTTTTGCTTCCATGTGCAGCCTTTACTTCTGCCTTATTAAACTGCCTTTATCTTGTTCAAATGTTCCTTTTGTTCAGTCTTATTTTTTCCACCCACACCACTGCAATCCTGCTGAGGAGGGGAGAGGCAGAGCAGCTTGGTGATCACCTGGTAAACCCATCACAGGGTCTCAGAGGTTTTCTTGGGAACAGGGCAGCACAGAGTTCATCAGAGACCTTCCCTACATGACAGAGCCAGATTCCTGTCGTTATCCAAGCTCCCTGAAAGTGTTACTGGACTGTTATCCTTGGTGGTGGTGTCAAAGCAAGGTAATTTTGGATCAGTGTTGTCTGGAAGAAAACCTGAAAATCAGCCCAGGAGGTTTTCTTTGGTGAAAGTCTGTTAAAGAATAAATATTTTGTCAGTTTAGCTGGAAAATCTCATGTCCCAGCCGGGCAGACTCTTAGAAAGGCAATAAATCTGTGATTATCTCTTTGTGTGGAAGAGTGTTGGAGGGGACAGTGTGTCTGGTGTTGTGACTCTCAGAGTGAGGTAGATGGGAGGATTGTTCTGTTCCTTCAGTTCCAAAATTCGAGTGCTGTCTTGAGGATGTTAAACAAGTTGGAAAGTGTTTCAGTGTCAGAGGAAAATCACTGCAAGTAATTAAATGTACTCTTTGAATTGCTGTCCTTTGTCCCAGCCATTTCCTCTGAAGCCCTGGGGGGGGTCAACCTTTTTTTGGACATGGCCTTATCCCATGATGTGCTGCAGGTTGTTAAATTCTCCTTTGGAGCCATGTGATTCTTTCCAAGCCACCATGATGATCTGGGAGTTATCCTTTAAAACTGAGAGTGAAATCAGGGCTCCTTCAATGCTGTTTCAGTGGCCTCCTTTTCTTCTTAGGAAATGAAAATATATAAAGTCATAAAAATTATAAAAATAAAAAAATAAGATAAAAATTCTTAGACTCCCATTTTACTGTGTTCTTTCTCATGTAGTGGTAGCCATGTCCTTATCAGCTTTCCACCTCCTCAAGTAGAACTAGAAATGTCTTCATTTTGGTAATATATCAATGAATATTATAAATTAATATATCATATATTCAGTATGTAGATCCTACCTCCTAATTGCAATCATCTCTCTGAGGAGAGATTCTTCAAACCAACTTTAGAAAGAGAATTATAATTCCATCCTACTCAGTGAATTTTCTGAAATATTCCTTGTAGCTTCATCAGGCTTTACAAGGAGTTGGAATCTGCTTCACAATGATCACTCATTTACAGAATGTTCTTTAGCTCCTAAAATAGGCTTTTGAGGTGTATCTGGAAAAGGAGACTTTTGACTTCAATCTTTGTTTCCTAAAAAACTGCTGGAGAAATGGATTTTTACTTTTGAGTTTGGTATGGACGTTGCTTGAGCTTTGACAGATTCTTAATTCCTCAGCAGCCATATTTTGACACTAAAATGGGATATTTTTTTCGCATTACAGTGCTGCTGAGTGGTCCATAAACCATTTAATTCCTCCCACAAATAGGTCACCAGAAATCACTGCATTTGTGGGTCTTGTCCAAAGAGCCACCACATTTCCAGCTGTGCACCTCACATGGATCTCATCCTCCCAGCCCAGAGGGTGGGCAAAGCTCCTTGTCACTGAAACAGAGCAAGGTGGAGTGGAGGGAGATGACTTCAATTAGCAATTACTGATGTGGATTGAATTACCTCTCGTTAGCTGAACTGCCTGGCTGTCCATGCACAGCCTGCTGAGAGTGCAGGGTGAAATGCATTAGTCCTGGTGTCACGTCATCAAAACTTGCCAAGAATAACATCCCAGCCATTGCACTAACTCATTAAACAGCAATCATTTGATCCCTTTGCACTGTCTGCCTCCTCTCAAGAAAAAAAATAAAAAATCTGTGTCGTCTGTAGAATATTTTCAAGGCATCTGCTTTTTCATAAAATCCTATCCAATGAACAAGAGTTTCTTTCTTTTGCCAAAAATGGAATTTCCTCTGCTCTGCTTCAATTCCTGAAAGGATTTGTGTTTCTGGTTTTTTGTTTTGTTTTGTTTTGTTTTGTTTTTGATGTATAGTACTGTGCCTGGTAAGAGTTTGCTCTATGAAGAGGCATTCTTGTTGATTATTTGGAACAAAATTGTTCTCAGTTTTACAACTGCCATTTGTATTATGTTTACAACATGCAATTAAGGACTCCTATTAAATGTTCTTACAAGGCAGATCCCAATGACCAATGTTTATTTACATTTTTTCCAGAGCATAGTATTGGAAAGACAATAGAGAAGAGATGTAATGCAAGAGAGGAGCTATAAAACCTCCATTTCAGCTTGTTGAAGAAATTTGGGCATTCACTGGCCTAGGAAATCTTCTCTTCTGACACTCAAATATTTCTGTGGAGTAATAGGCACAAAAATTTCCTGGAATCCCTTTAATTTGTAACAACTTCTCCTTTACTGAATTACATATTTCAAAGAATATCTTGTTAATGACCAGTATATGGCAAATGTATTTTCCAAGCTTATTAGTACAGAAATAATTGCAAGTGGCTGCTATAGTTCATTAAGGCTTATTTATTTTATAGTTCATTAAGACTAATTTTATCAGTACAAAATATATTTTAATAGCCAGTTTTGCTTCTTTTTTTTAATGTTTCTCTGCCATCTACTGCTAGCAATAGTTTCTGATTTTCTTCTTTGGTCTTGGATAATTTTCCACTGTATTTACTGTGAAATACTTAGTGGTGGCTTTTAATCAACAGTTTTTCTGGGCAGTAGCAAATGCTGATCTTGAGTAGGGCATATATTAATTTACATCTGTGTTTTTCCTGGGTCAAAAAAGGGCTGGTATAGTTTATTGTTTAATATAAACAAAGAATATCACAGTAGCTTGGCATGCAGTTAAACTCACCAATTTTCCAGAGATAATTGGAGAGCCAATTTTCCAGGCTGGATTTGAGTTAAATATTTATTGTTTTGTTGTTTGTAATGAGCTGTTGTATGGAAAACTGAATTTCCTTGTGCCTTTTGCTCAGTATCTGGCTGAGACAGAGGGTTCCTCATCCATGGCACACCTGAGTTTGATATCTAGAGAGGCAGATTTTTCATGGCTCAGGTTTTCCAAGAGATCACCAGGGAAGGTTCTCCATCTCTAATGCATTCTTGATTTTGATCTGAAGAGAAACTAAAGAGCAACTCTACCTTAAATCTAATCAAATTATCTCAGAGGCAGAACGATGCTCAGTTTGGTAAAGGGAACTCACATCAGCTCAGACATGGGAGAGAGAGGGAGAAATCAATTTCTTTTCCTTACATCTTTTCCACTTTCAATGAATACTTAAATATTATTGATGAAAAGAGCAGAATTTGAGGACGCTGCCTCTCCTTCCCATCTTTGCTATCAAGCAGTGGGACTGGACCTGTTAAATGTCTGTCTCAGCAGTCATTTACAATTCTGGGATGGTGAAGCAACTACAAAACAGATTAAATGGTGACCTCTCCTGCATGTCTCATACCCTCCTGGTTTATGGCATAATCCAGTTCAAATTCTTACTCAGGGTTTAAGGCAAGATCTACGTCTGAATTCTCATTTAACCCTATAAACCTGAAGCTAGAAAAAATATTGTGCAGAGCCCTAAACTGTTCTCCTTCACTCTTGTGGGATGAAAGGAACCAATGTGACAGCATTCAGGAGTACCCAAAGGCAGAGCCATTCCTGTCCTTCATTCTCACAGGGATAAAGGGAAATTTGAGTCTCATACAACTGTTGAAAAATGTGGGTGAGGAAAGGCCATGGCCTTGGGATTTCTTCTCTAAAATTGTGGATATACTGAATTTTAGAACCTGCTGTCATTTTGGTGTGGCAATTTCAGTTCAATTTTCTGTTGTGGGTGGGCTTTTTTTTAGGCAAACTCAGTGTTCATTTTTTTGCTAGAGCACCCACAGACGTGTATGCACACACACATACACCTGGAATCTGGGGTTATCAGCAACACTAACAAAAATCCTGAACTTGGTGTGTGAAAAACTCACAAAAATTATTACAGTCAGGGATAAAAGTAAAGATTGCTCCAGTTATGAAGAGGAATGAAAGGGCAAGAGGTTAACACACAGCCAGCTTTCCCTTCCATTTTCTTGGAGCTGAAGGAAAAAATACTAACAGGATTAGGTATTATGTGCATGAATCTGTGTGTGTATGTGTGTTTTTCTGTTCATATCTGTGTCAGACAGATAGATATGGGGTTGTTCAGCCTGGAAAAGAAAAGGTTCTGGGAAAATCTTGGAGCACCTTCCAGTACCTTAAGAGGGCTGATAAAAATAAGGGATGGGGACTTTTTTTGTACAGGGACAGGACAAGGGAAGGTGGGTTTAATACTGGCAGAGAGCAGGTCTAGATGAGATGTTCAGAAGAAATTCTCTACTCAGAGGATGGTAAAGCACTGGCACAGGTTGCCCAGAGAAGCTGGGGCTGCCCCATCCCTGGAAGTGCTCAGAGCCAGGTTGGATGGGGCTCTGAGCAGCCTGATCCAGTGAGTGACATCCTTGCCCATGACAGGGGGTTGGAGAGAGATGATCTTAAAAGTTCCTTCTAACCCATGCCATTCAGATGCTGTGATCTCTTTCTTTGCTAAAACCAATTTAGTTTCATTTCATTTGCACCATGAAATATCATACAAATTGGACACTGCTAGCTTCAGTTGTTTCAATACAAAAAAAGGGCTTTAAGATTACTCTCCATTTCTGTGAATAAGCACTGAATGCTTTCCCTTTGAAAGGTTTTTTCTAAGTCAAAAAGGTGGCCATTCTTTCTTTTGTGTTGTTTATAATGAGTGGTCATGAGGGCTGTTTTTGTCTAAACACCAGGGAAGTTAATGAGCTTACTTCCATGGGAACAGAAAATCCCACTGTGAGTCCTTATAGTGCCTTTTCCTGGTAAGATCTTGGTGCACACAGGCACCAAGTGGAGAAAAGCTGCAGTAACCAGGAAAGCAGATTTTCATCTTCCAGGGCACTGCACCACTTTTCTTCTCTCATCCACTGTGAAACTGAAACTGAAAGGACCTTTGAGACCATTTTGTTCCAGCTTCCACCATGGGCAGGGACACCTTCCACCAGACCAGGTTGCTCAAAGCCCCATCCAGCCTGACCTTGAACGCTTCCAGAGAAGTTTCAGTACCACACCACCCTCACAGTAAAGAATTTCTTCCTAGTGTTCAGTCAAAACCTGCTCTCTGGCCACGTGAAGCCATTCCCTCCTGTCCTGTCCCTCTATGCCCTTGCAAAAAATCCTCCCCAGCTCTCTTGGAGCCTCTTTAGGCACTGGAAGGGGTTCTGAGGCCTCTGCAGTTCCATGTAGGGCACACTTTGGTTTTGTAAGACTCTCCTGTTCATGTGAATTCCTCCTCCTGCCAGCTTAAGTATGAGTTCTTCATCCAACCCCTGCCACAAAATAATCAGCCCAAGCTTTACACTCAGAGAACCAAATCCCTTGCTGAAACATGTTGGGAAAGTTTAGGCCTGCCAGAAATATTTTGTGAGCCTGTCTTGGGCTTTTCAGTGAAAGGAATGGTTTTGCTCTCTGTCAGATTTTGATTTTTATTTTTAATCTCCTTTTGATGAGCTTCCTTCTTGGGTTTTTATCTACTTACAGTATTTTTTAATTGTGGTTTCCAATCAAAAAAAAAAAAAAAAAAAGACCAAAAAACCCCTCATCACTTCAGAGTCCTTCTTGCTTTCATTTTTTCCTGCTGTTGCTTTTACTCTTGACATTCAGCCTCCTCAAGTCCTGATGTGACACTCCATAAAATCTTTATCCTGTCAAAGCCCTGCTGTGAGCATTGCCCAGTGCTTCCAGAATTTGCATTTAGCATCCATTCATATGACTCTATTGGTGGGGCTCTCTTATCACTGAGTAGCCCTCCAGCTTTATATGAAAGGGCACAAAGTTAATGAAAACAGCATTAAAACTCAATTAGCATTTAGTGAGATCACTAAGACTTGTTCTGAACTTAATATTAGTTTCCGAATTTTTTTCTTTTTTAACTCACAGTATCCAGAACCAGAGACAGCAGAAACAATTCCATCAAAGAGCCTGTTTTTTAAGGTGAGGGTGTTATGTCAGAAGGAAGGGAAGGCTTTGATTTTTAAGGGGGTTGTTTCAGGGTTAGGGGAAATTTTACTTGTTATTTCATCCTTTTGTCTTTTGACAGAAGAGTCACTCATTGGAAGTGATGTCTCTTTTCTGTACATTTTACCTTAAATTCCTGGAGAAATGAATCCTAGAGGGAGGAAGATCTCTTGAAAATGTCACAATATACCCAACTTATTTCAGAGTGTTAATGAGGATTTTGCTCCAGACACAAACTTTTCTTGCTGTTGCTTTTCTTGGGGGAGAAGAAGAGTTGAAAACTCAGTGTAATGGTGGTAGAGACAGGAGAATTGCCTGCCATGCCAGTGAAAAGCAGAATAAAAGATGCTTGAGAATAAACATTTGTGTATTCTCCATTCACAGCCCTTGCTCTAGCTCAGGCCAGGCCTCCAGGGGCCTCAGGTGTGTTGCTGATTTTAAAAATACCAAGAATATTTCTGTGGCCTCAGGGCTAAATTACAAGTCTTTGTTACTTTAGCAAATACTGAAGTCCCACTGTGTAGGGTAGCATCTCATATTCCTAAATTCTGAGTCTTTTCTGGGTCCTGTGTGGTTCTTTTGTGATCCTAAGACATTTTTATACATTTTTTTGCTGTATTTCTGACACTGGAAGTACCCACATTATTACACTCTGCTAAGGAGGACAGAGCACCAACCAAGATGTTCCACAGAATTTGCTGCAAGGGGTGTAGAGATTTTTTTTAGCTTCAATTGGTAAAAGTTTTGGAATAGCTGTGATTGCTTGTGCCTAAAACTTCTGTGTTTGAGTCATCTCCAGAGACACAGCAAGGAGAGGATTTCTGGTAAGGTTTCTCAAAGGTGTGGTGGTGTTCAGCAAAGGGAGAGGATACAATAATGGAATGGAATGGAATGGAATGGAATGGAATGGAATGGAATGGAACGGAATGAAATGGCCTTGAGTCATCCACCCCTAGGAAGACCCTTGGGCAGAAGGAAAATGGTGTGTTCTGAGAATGTCAATTCTACCACAGAGCAACCTTGACGTAACACAGATTTTAAATATTTGACTGCTCTGATGTTGTTGGGGACCAGAGTGAGACATGGGCATAGAAAAAAGTGAAAATGCTTCTGCAAGAAAAGCAACTCCAGCTGAGGGACTTCAGCCTTTCTCTTTTTACAGAAGAAAACCCCAAAAAACAATCAAACAATTAGGTTCCACAATGCACAAAACCTATATTTTATTTTCATTTCTTTGGACTGAAAGACCAATTTGATGACTGATAAGGAACTGGATGGAAAAGTGACAATCCCAGCTTAAATCTTGATTTTGACCTGTCCCTTTCCATGGGAAATCAGCCCATTTTTTGTGCTCATTTCTCTTTCCCAGATTTGGACAGTGGCTTTTGGACCAATTATTTCAATCATTTGGGTCGTTTAGGTCAGTTCTTGTAAAAATGAGTGTAAATCTCTGACCTAAAGGTGTGTTTTTATGTCAAATCACTGAGTATTCCTCACAGATAATACAGGAACATTAAGAGAGGTCACCTAAGGACTTAGGCTGATAAAAGGACTTAAGAAGAAGAACTGGACAGAATAATCTGTCATGTGTTGAGTCATCTAATAAAAAAGGTAGTTACTTAAAATGTCCACAGGCACCAAAGTGTAACAGAAGTCTTAGACAAAGGAAAATAATTGAAATTGCTGTGGACATAATGAGAAATGCACTATCAGGTTTTGCAAAGGCTGAGACCAGGGGTTTGATTCCTGAGCAAGAGGCAGCAGAATTGCAATGTAGCCAAGTGTAAAAAAATAATAAATTAAAAGTGGATTTATAAAAAGATATGACGGAGGCTGGCATTAAGTGAGCCCAGGTTGTCAGTTCTGCAATTCAGTGAGAATCTGGGCACTCTTTTTTGTTAGAATCAATAGAAATTGAAGCATTTAGTGCTGAACAATGTTGTTTGCCTCACATTTTTACAAACCTGTGTGCTGAACTGAAGATGCTGTAACACAAATGTAAATAAAAGCCCCGCCACGCCTTTCATCCAGCAGGTCTCAGCTTACACTCCAAGCACCTCTCTGAGGGGCAGAACTTTCAATATTCTTGTTTTAATGGCCGAAAAACTGAGATGTGAAGAGATTAAAGTCACTTGCTGGAGGCTGTTAGAGAAGCACAATTGTGTCAGTTGCTCCCAAGCTCTCACCGTTCAAGCTCAAAGAGATTTTATTTGCACCCCACTCTTTACAAAGTATGTGTTTAGATAAGGGAAGGGAAGATATCTGTGACATAAAATATCTGTGACCAAGGGTTTGATTCCTGAGCAAGAGGCAGCAGAATTGCAATGTAGCCAAGTGTAAAAAAAAATAATAAATTAAAATGGATTTATAAAAGGATATCATGGAGGCTGGCATGAAGTGAGCCCAGGTTGTCAGTTCTGCAATTCAGCGAGAATCTGGGTACTCTTTTTTGTTAGAATCAATAGAAATTGAAGCATTTAGTGCTGAACAATATTGTTTGCCTCACATTCTTTTAATAATGGACTGTAAACCTGTGTGCTGAACTGAAGATGCTGTAACACAAATGTAAATAAAGGCCCTGCACGCCTTTCATCCAGCAGGTCTCAGCTTACACTCCGAGCACCTCTCTGAGGGGCAGAGCTTTCAATATTCTTATTTTAATGGCAGGAAAACTGAGACGTGAAGAGATTAAAGTCACTTGCTGGAGGCTGTTAGAGAAGCTCAATTTTGTCAGTTGCTCCCAAGCTCTCGCTGTTCAAGCTCAAAGAGATTTTATTTGCACCCCACTCTTTACAAAGTATGTGTTTAGATAAGTGAAGGGAAGATATCTGTGACATAAAATATCTGTGACCAAGGGTTTGATTCCTGAGCAAGAGGCAGCAGAATTGCAATGTAGCCAAGTGTAATAAAAATTAGTACATTTAAAATGGATTTATAAAAGGATACCATGGAGGCTGGCATTAAGTGAGCCCAGGTTGTCAGTTCTGCAACTCAGCGAGAATCTGGGCACTCTTTTTTGTTAGAATCAATAGAAATTGAAGCATTTAGTGCTGAACAATGTTGTTTGCCTCACATTCTTACAAACCTGTGTGCTGAACTGAAGATGCTGTAACACAAATGTAAATAAAAGCCCTGCATGCCTTTCATCCAGCAGGTCTCAGCTTACACTCCAAGCACCTCTCTGAGGGGCAGAACTTTCAATATTCTTGTTTTAATGGCCGAAAAACTGAGATGTGAAGAGATTAAAGTCACTTGCTGGAGGCTGTTAGAGAAGCTCAGTTTTGTCAGTTGCTCCCAAGCTCTCGCTGTTCAAGCTCAAAGAGATTTTATTTGCACCCCACTCTTTACAAAGCATGTGTTTAGATAAGTGAAGGGAAAATATCTGTGGCATAAATCTGGTGATTTCAGCAGAAGTGCTTTGGGGATTAATTTGATCTGCTCATTTCTGGTAGGTACCAGGAATTCTGCTGTGTGTATTTAAAGCACACTGGTCCCACCTATTGGGGCTGCTGGGGAATTGATTTTATTGGGTTGCAGT